>JAFHBV010000406.1:0-34185 GCA_019022785.1 Pseudomonodictys pantanalensis | reverse complement strand
TACTACTAACTATCTCTTTACTATATAACTCTATAATTAACTATATTTATTTCTACTCTACTATTCTTCTCTACTCTGCTAATAACTCTATAACTTAACTAAACTCGCCTACTAAATTATTACTCTTAACTCTCTCTAACTATTACTTCTTATCTAAATATGTAATAAAATCCTTATCTAATTTAAAATCTACTTTAAACTCTTTTAATTAATAACTCTAATGCCTTTAAACCTAATTCTTATATTTAAAAATAATTCTAACTATGCCTCTAACTAATACTCTATTATATTAATAATCTTCTCTTTTAATTCTCTAGTATCTGCCGTATTTATTATTCTCTTATTAGTTATATATCTCCTATAGTACTCTATACTAAAAATACTCTAAATAACTCTTAAACTTAATCTTCTTTTTAATTATCTTAATTATCTCTCTTATTCTTTAACTTTCTTCTCTTTAATACGTCTATATATCGTACCTGCTTTACTCTTTATCTACTACTTTATATATCTTATACTATTCTATCTAATACTATAATTACTACTATAATTACTTTATCTCTATAAACTCTTCTTATCTTATTTAAATAAAATCTTCTTACGGCTCTTACCTCTCCTACTCTTATTACTAAAACTTACGTTAAATCTCTTCTTTATCTACTTCTATAATCTTTTTTACTCTCTTTATATTCTTTCTATTATTAATTTCTAATACTGCTTCTTTATTCTGCTCTCTACTATATATATTATATAATACTTTTTTATTTTCGTAACTTATTTAATTAACCCGCCTATTTAAATATTTATCTAATTTAATTCTTTTATACTACTCTGCTCTCTTTTCTCTTTTTACGTATAACTTTACTAACTACTACTCTTCTACTATCTACTTCTTCTCTTTATATATCTTATTACCTTCTTTTATTATTACTACTACTTTACTTTATAATCTATTCTACTCTACTCTACTACTTTTCTACGTATAATCTAATATTATCTGCGGCTAATCTACGTATATAATATACTAAATATCTAGTATATCTATCTCTATTTCTAATACGCTTATTATAATAATTACCTCTCTTTCTCTCTCTATAAACTTCTTTAATATACTTACTTTACTAATTATTTTATAATAATACGCCTTATACTCTAATGCCTATACTATTCTCTAAACTTTACTTACTATATTTCTATATACTACTACTCTTTCTAACTATATTCTTTCTACTTTCTTTTAAATAAAATCTATAACTACTTTCTCTTACTTTCTCTCTCTTATCTTTTTAACTCTAACTACTTAGTATATAACGTTAACTCTTATTATTCTTATCTAAAACTACTTTACGCGTTCTTTATTAAAATATATTCTTTAGTATAACTTATTCTTCTTACTTAGTAGTAATATTACTGTTAATAATACTATTTATACCTCTACTATTACTAATTTCCCTAACTATTATATCTACTTACAGAACGTATATTACTAGTTTAATATAATATAATACTTATTAATTATAATATAGTCTAACTGCCGTATTACTTATAACTAGTTAATAAATATCGCGAAATTCTTACTTACTACTAACTTAGACGTAACTAATATAATTACTACTACGTTAGATAGCTAACGCCTCTACTACTCTATATATAAAATCTCTAACTTTCTATATTAACGCTTTATATTCTTACGTAATATAATTAATAGTATTATAATAATTATTATCCCGCTTTACTCCGCCTACGCTAGTAATATAAATAATAAACTCTTCTCTACCTCTATTAGTATTACTACTATAATTAGGCTCTCTTCTACTATAATAGCTTAAATTACTTCTTCTTATATACTCTAGAAATAGGTCTCTTTTTCTATTATTTATTATAACTACACCGCTATATCTATTTTCTATAATCTTATCTATTAATTAATTTAACTCTTATCTGCTTTACTCTTAAATAGTACCTACTTACGTTTCTTATATATATACTTCTCTCTAACTGCTAATAAAAATTCTAAAAATTAGTATTAATTTATACTTAATATTTAGAATTATTTTCTCTTATCTATTACTACTTCTGCCTGCTTTATAATCTCTCGCGTATATATTAACTCTATAATATATAATATATACCTAGCTTACTTATTTATAATCGTAGCTACTATATTCTCTTTCTTTTACTCTTTATTCTTATTCTCTTCTTTAGTTCTAAATACTGCTAATCTGCGTATAAACTTACGGCTAATACTAATTATAACTTTATAGTATAACTAAATTATTAACTCTTACTCTAATTCTACTTAGCTCTTACGCTTTAATACTTATTAGAACTACTCTAACGTCTACTTATATCTACTTAGATTAGCTAGCTATATATATAACGAAATTATTTCCTTCTTCTATATTATAGCTTCTAACTACTGTTAAAATAGTAATACTAACTATAAATACTATACTACTAACTTATCTATCTTATAAAGTAAATACTAATAGATAATCTTAATATTACTGCTAACTATGTATTCTTTATAGTATTATATTATAAATACGACGGCTTTATTCTTAATAAAAACGTTATAATACCCGCCCTTTACTATATTATTATATTAAATACTTAATATCTTTAGCTCTTTTACTAGCTGTCCCTCTGCTATATATATTAATATAATTAACTTCTCTTAGAACTTAACTACGCGCTTTATATATCTCTTTACTTCTTATTTATCTACGCCTAAATACGCCTCTAGCTGTAAAAATCTCTCTCTTATCGCAGTATCTCAGCTAACGCGATTAAATAACTATATTTCTCTATCTATAAATATCTACGTTTAATAGTTCTTTAAAAAATTCTATTTAGCTCGCTCTTCTATTAAATTATCTTATAACTTTTTCTATAGGATCTACGGTACCTGCTTAGCTATCTTACTATTAAAAAATAATAACTTCTTAATTAATAACTATCTACTCTTTATTATTAACTTATAGACTATACTACGGAACTACGCTATATTAAAATATAAATCCTTATATAATAATTTATTATATCTCTTCTATTTTACGTAGCCGCGTAATGTTATATTATAATAGATCTTTAAACTATATATTCGTAAATCTAATATTTACTATATTAGGCCGTAGCTTCTCTATACTATAAACTTATCTATTATCTTCTAGACTAATTATAAATACTCTTTCTGCTAAGACTAAGTTATATAGCTATCGTCTTTACTTTTATATACTAAATTACTATTAAACTTATTCTCTTAAAATAGCTTAGATAACTCTAACGCTCTCTATACTATTATAAAACAGGCGACCTTAATAATAGCTAATAATATTAGTAGATACTACTTAGAGCCTTTTTAACTCCTCTTCTTAACGTCTAATATAGCTAATATGTATACTAATAAGCTGTTATATTCTTTACGAGTTATACGCTAATTTAATAACGTAATATAAAATTCTAAATATATCTTCTAGATATTTATTAATTTTACTAACTTATCTTACTTTTTATTATTATCTCTATCGTTAATAGCTGCTTTATCTATCTTATCTATTATTATTTTATCCTCTATCTTCTTATTCTTAAAACTCTTTTCTTTTCTAATCTTATACTAGGCTTATTTAGTTAATACTTTTTATACTTTACGCTACTACTGCGTAAATTAATATAGTAAACTCTTCTACTTATATACTCTTTATATTTATATAAAAAATATTAATACTTACTTTTATAGCTATAAATACTCTATAATTAACTTCTTATCTATATATAGCTATAATAGCTAGTACCGCGTTTAGTACTTCTCTATTTAGATTACCTCTATATATATAAATACCTCTATTCTATTAATAACAGACGTCTAGCTAAACCGCGCTAATCTATTTATAACTTTTTAAATAGCTATTTTAATAAACTCTTTATCTTTCTTTAGATCTATATTTAGCTCTTTAATGTACGCTAATAAATTAGGCCTCTTTATATCTACTAAATATAGTAACTACTTTATTTATTATAACTATAAGTTTATCTTATTCTTCTTACTATTTTAGATAGTTACTATAACTTACTTTTTAACGTTAGCCTACGCCTTTACTATTCTCTTATTAACCTCCGTCTATATAGCTTTACTATTAATAAGTATAGATTCTAGCTAGCCTCGCTAACTTTTAATAGACTAATATACTTTAAAATACTACGATCTATAGTAGCTACTAAAAAATTACTAGTATATAACTATTCTTACGCTCTTATCTATTTACTATTATATTTATCTACTCTTTTCTACGCCTAATTTACTATATTTCTCTATTATAGACTAACTATATACTCTTTACTAATACTTCTTTATACATTTTAATTCTTAGTAAACGTAATAATAACGGCTTAGGTTTAACTCGTATTTCTACCTATTCTAGTATAATAATAACTAGTAAATTAGCTAATTAACGTAACTTAAGATAGTTAACTCGCTAGAATATTAGATTAAACTTAGCTAATTATAGACGTATTCTCTAATTAGCCTAGTATTTTTATATAATAATCTATAGTTCTTCTCTTATAAATAGCTCTTAACTTATTCTAGCTATACTATATATTAGTACTCTCTATAAATAACTAACTAGTACTTAACTAAATAGCTAAAATACTCTTTCTTTACGCGCTTACTAGTTATAGTAATATCTATACTAAATAGCTTCTTACTTCTAGTATAGTATATAGAGTAGTTTTACTATAGTACTGCGCTACTAGATTACTTTTAATAGAGTATCTATATAGGAACCCTTATTTTAATAGCGCTCTTACTACTTATTAATCTAATATATTATGTGATTTATATAATAACTACTACGTTATTTAGAATGTAAATTAGTATATAGATACATCTTAGTACGCTGAATAATATACTCTAATTTAGTATAGATTAGGTAACTTTTACCTAATTTAACGTACCTAAATCTAACGTACTATATACTGAACTCTACGCAGGGAAATGTATATTAGTATACTAACAGCTGAATCTAATATACTAATATTGGATTCACTACTATAAGATAGAGAAAGATAAGAAATATCTTCTTTAGCGAACTATCTACCTATCTAAGTATCTAGATAAAGTTAAACCTTAATAAAAGAATATCTTAGCTATTAATAGTACTATATACGTATCTTACTACTTTAATAAGGTCTAGAAATTTCTTATTACTCTTCTAGGTCTTATCTACCTTAGCTATAGTTAGCTAGTATAAAGAATAGAACTACTAAGTATCTTCTACTAAAATAGTTTTACTAATAAATATTAGAATATATTTCTTATAAAGAACTTTATATATATTACTCTCTAATACTATAAGAGCTTTTAATAGAAGTATTATCTTAAGCTTATCTACTATTATATTCTTAAAGAAGTAGATAAGCTTCTTAGTTAGTACTTATAGCTAATTCTATCTTTTCTTTAAATACTACACGCTAATACGCTAAAAAATACGTAGAGGAAATATTACTATTACGCCTTTAGTAGCTTTCTATAGTTAGATAAATAAGGCGAGTAGTATTAGAATACTATAATTCTCTAAAGTATACTTAAGAATATATCTAAGTTATTAATTAGCTAATCTCTTATAATTCTAAAGACTTACTATTTATTAATCTTAATTAGTTAGTATATTCTTAATAGAGATAGTTTTATAAGTTATATTAATAAAGATAAAGTAATAGTAATATTTAATAATACTCTTATAGAGAAGCTAAAGAAAAAGGCTAGATATTCTATATATACTACTTAGACTATATATACTAAAGAGGTAGATACTATCTTTATAATATTATTTTAAAAGTCTAATATTTACTACTAGAAAAGTTATAAGTACTATAAATTCTAGAACTAGTCTTTAACTATAGACGAGGATATAGTTCTATCTTTTTTATTACTAGTATATAGGCGTTCTAAATTTACTTAGACTTTTAATAGTAAGGTTATTAGTATAGAGTTATTAAGTATTATATAGATAAAGATATAGTAAAGTATTAATCTAAATAGAGCGCTTTAAGCTATAATAGAGAATAGTACTTTCTTTTATAGCTAGTAGCACGAGGTTCTTAAAGCTATAATATATAATAAGAGCTCTATTATCTACATTACTAGAATAGAAGAAGAGAAAAGCTTAATATTTCTCTTACTTACTACTTAAAAGTAATATAAGTAGGTTATAGTAATTATACTACTAATTATCTTATAACTAGACCTATAGTAATAATATAAAGAGCTCTATTTAAGCTATAAGAAGTAGAAACTACTTAGTACTTCTAAAAATACTACTATTATACTTATTATACCTAAGTAGTTAAAGAATACTAGCCTTATAGAGTATCTCTACTATAAATATAGTATAAGCCAGCTAGAGCGTATTATACTAAATAAAGATTACTTTATATTTATACTAAATATAGACTTCCGTCTAGCTATAAAAGATATCTAGAGGCTAATATTATATAATATACTACTTATAATTTTAACTATTATATTTTTACTATTTTAGTATTCTAGAGCTTAGCTAGCTTTAAGTATTAAGAGTAAGCCGCGCTATATATTTTAGAAGTCTACTACGCGCCTAAATATAGTATATAAAGTACGCCGTATTATAAAACTAAAGCACGTATTTATAAAAGCTATTATAGAATATCTTTAAGTAGAAGTACGTAATATTTCTAGTCTAAGAAAAGTTATTATCTTTATCTCTATAGTATAAGACGCGTAGAAGGTATCTATTAAGCTGTAATATTTATACTTTTATAGCTAACTAGATAAGGTATTAAAATATAAAATAATAAAGATATTCTTTAAATAGTAAAATAGAGTATTAGTAGCTACTAGTACGTTTAGCTATAGATCTAATAACTTAGAAATTATTCTTACTATTTATTTAGAGTCTTTAGATACTATAGTATAGCTTACGTAGAAAAAAAAGCAGGCTAGTTAACATAGATAATAAGTAATATTACGTATTCTAATTAGCCTAAGGCTTAGTAGTTATCTTATAAAATAAATAGATACTAAGTAAGTAAAAATAAATAACTACTTTTAAGATAGAGTTATAGAAAGAATATATTATTAGTAGAAGATAAGTATCTACCTTAATAAAGGTAACTTAATCTAATAATACGAAGATAATATAGCGTAATATAATATATATTATAGCGTATATCTTATTAACTAGTTTTCGTCTAAAAGATATATAACTTATAAGCTACTTTAAGAGGCGCTAAAAGCTAGAAGAGTATAAAGTAGTAATATAGATTTTCTCTTTAGTATAATACTACTAGCGTAATTCTTTAGTACTTTATTTATAAAAGAGACTTAGTAATAATCGCTCTATCTAAGTTTAAAAAAGTTAAAATCTATATATAGAGATATAGAAGAAAGTATCTCTCTATTTATACTAATTTAGACTTATTACAGCTAGCTATTAGTAACTTTAAGCTCTAAATTAGATCGCTCTATAAATATAAGCTTTAGTATAAGATTAATCTACTAGATTAGTCTAAGTGTAACTCTAGCTATACGCGTAAATTAAACGCTATAAATATAGTAATTCTTAACCTCTATACTAAGTATCTGCCTTTAGCTATTAGCGTCTAGCGTAAGCTATAAGCGTCTACTAAACGTAATCTAAGATAAGAATATAAAAGAGAATAAAAATTATTAAGTTTAAGAGTAATTAACGCTTATTTAAGCTTACTATATAATAGTCTAGAAAGGCGCTAACTTACTATAAGAGCGTATTCTCTATATTTATAAGTTCTAGCTAAAGTACTATACTATCTACTTACTATAATAATAAAGGCTAGTTAGTTATATACGTTAGAAGTATAGCTAAAATATAGGTAGCGTAGTAGTAGCTATAAAAAGATATCTAAATTATAACTACGCTATATAGCTATAAAGAGATTAGTTTTATAAATATTACTTTAGATACTTTATACTATAGCCGCTATGTAGGCGATAAAATTAGACGTAAAATTAGATAAAAGAAAAGCTAGATTAGTTATATAAAAAAAGAATAAGTAGTAGTTATACCTATTTAAAGCTAATAATAGATATATAGATATTAGCTTAGAATAGCGTAGAGTAAGTATAGATAGAATTAGTTTTATAAGTATAGAAGAAAAGTATTAACTTAATAAGTTAGTAAGTATAAAGCGCTTACTATAAGAATATCTATTAGATTAGTAATAATATATTTTCTAATATAGTTATAGATATAGTATACTTAATAGAGCGATACTTTTTTAGAGAGAGAATAAAAGAGTAGAGATAGTAGAAGTACATAGTAAGAGAGTAAAAATAGAAGAGAGTAGTAAAAGTATATAGTAGCTTTATAAGCTATATACTTCTAATCTCTCTAACTACTTCTCTTTATCTAACTTAATATCTCAGAGTCTGGAAAATCTAAAGTATATATATAAATTTAAATTCTAACTAGAATTTAAATATTTAATTTATAGTACCTTAAAATTTACAGTATTTTAAAAATTTATAATACCTTAAAAATTTACAGCGCCTTAAAAATTTACAGTATCTTAAAAATTTATAATATCTTAAAAATTTATAGTATTTTAAAAATTTACGGTATTTTAAAAATTTACAGCGTCTTAAAATTCACGGCGTTTTAAAATTTACAGTATCTTAAAATTTATAGTATCTTAAAATTTATAGCGCCTTAAAATTTACAGTACTATAAAATTTATAGCGCCTAAGTTTAAATAAGAGTTAGTAGATAAAATATATAGACTACTTCTAATTTATAGTAATACGCTATAAATAAGTCTAATATATATAGCTTTAGACTAAGCTCTTAAAGACTCTAAATTCTTTAAGAAAGTCTTTAGAGTACCTTTATAATTTCTAATAACTATATAGTTAGTTCGCGAAGCTCTATAGCTTCTTATTAAATTTATAAGTATTTTACTAAGTACTTACCTTTAGAGCCCCGCCGCTTATAAAAGTCTTTCTTAAATAGCTAAAGATATATCTTTAAGTAATATAATTATCTTTATATTTATTATTAATTAACTTATCTTTTATTTAGATCTTAAATCTTAGCTAGTTACTATATACTTCTTTAAAGTATTCTAGATTAGAGAGCTTTTAGTAAATAAACTAAAGTATATAAGGCTTAGAGTAAAATAACGTAAACTAGTTTAAAAGCTATTAACTAGCATTTATTATAGAAGAAGCGTTTATAAAGAGTATAGAGAGTATTAGATTAGATAAACTTATAGAGAGAGAAGTACTAGTAGTTAGAGAAGATAATTTATCTACTTATTTATTTACTACTTAGAGGCTTACGTTAAAGATATCTATTATCTCTCTTATTATTACTCTAAGCTTATTAATACTTATAGACCTACTCTCTTTTAGTAGAGATATAAGGCGTTATAAATTACTTTATACTTTAGTAGCGTTTACTAAGTACTATTAGATTAGTTATATCTTTATAGTAATATCTTCTTTATCTAAGTATTTATTCTAGAGAAACTATTTTAAATCTAATATAACCTTTTCTTTTAAGTCTCTATTATATATATAAGTACTAATATTTACAGCTAAAGTAGAGATTACTAGTACTTACTAATTTAAGAGATATTTTTTTACTGCGTAGAAACTTAGTTCTATTCTATTATCTTCTTATTAAAGACTTATTAGAGTACTACTTAATTATACTATTCTTCTAAGTAGTATACTATCTATTCTAATCTAAGTCTATAGTTATTATAAACTAATAAAAGAGAGAGCGCTTTAGAGTCTTCTTAAACTACTAAAAGTTTAAAGAATTATTAGAAAATTAAATCTAATATAAGAGGCAGAACTCTAAGAGCTAATTACTAAAAGTAATACTAATAAATTTAATAAAGAACTATCTAAAGTCTACTAGAAGAGTTTTTAAGAGAATTAGACTAACTCTAAAAAAGCTCTAGAGATTCTAGAGCTAGCTCTAAAGAGTTCTAGAATTAGCTCTAAAGAGTTCTAAAGCTAACTCTAATTAGTCTAAAGACTTTTATTAAGGGTTTCTAGACCTTACCTATTATATTATATAATAATTTATAATTCTTCTTTTATAAATAGTTCTTAACTTATTCTATTTATATTATATATTAGTACTCTCTATAAATAGCTAATTAATACTTAACTAAATAACTAAAATACTTTTTCTTTATATACTTATTAATTATAATAATTTTTATACTAAATAACTTCTTACTTTTAGTATAGTATATAAAGTAGTTTTACTATAATATTATACTACTTAATTACTTTTAATAAAGTATTTATATAGAAATCTTTATTTTAGTAGCGCTTTTACTACTTATTAACTTAATATATTATATAACTTATATAATAACTACTATATTATTTAGAATATAAATTAGTATATAAGTATATCTTAATATACTAAATAATATACTTTAATTTAATACAGATTAGATAATTTTTATCTAATCTAATATATCTAAATCTAATATACTATATACTAAACTCTATATAGAGAAATATATATTAGTATACTAATAGCTAAATCTAATATACTAATGTTAGATTTACCGCTATAGAATAGATTCTCTATTAGTATATTCTCCGTACTAATACCTTTAACTTAGTATCCGGAATTTGCATAGTACCTAAGAACATAGTTGAGGGCGCCGTCCCGGGAACGAGCCTCAAATCATACCGTTGAATTAACTTCGCAAAAATGAGCTTCATCTCATTAACAGCAAAGAACCGTCCTGGGCTATACTACACGTCAGCTGGATCGAGGCACTTGCAGCGGCAATTCCTTACCAAGCATGCTTTCCATGGCCGAAGGGGAGGTATTCGATGTCTGTGCTAACCATTTGGTGCTTCGTGGCTTTCTGGGATTTCTCCTTCAAGCGGCTAAATCGGAAGCCATCGAAAACGTTGGGATCAGTGTAGAATTCCCTGCTGCGGTGGAGATGGAGAGCCGGCGCTGTGACAATAGCACCAGGAGGTACGATAGTGCCATCTTTGAAGCGGAACTCTTTACGAGCATTCCGAGTAAGGTTCACTGTTACTCGTTAGAGATGCTTAGCGGAGCTGGAGCTAGAGAGTACTTACTTAGCCCAGTATTGTTGTAACGTCCGCTTTCGCGAAGGAAGCTGTCCATCTTGACGAGTTTGGCGAGCGTTTGCTTCGTGATTTGGTCATCTTCGTAGTATTGCTGTACCTCTTCTCGCAGTGGCTGAGTATACTTCTCCCATTCTGCTCCAAGAGTGTACAAGGCCGATGTCAGAGTCTTGTTGAAGTGAGCGTCCCAGCGGATCAGAAGGAGGAGGGCTTTACCATGGTGGTAGTGTGAATGGACGCAACATTCAAGGCCATGATGCGCTCGACTATCTGCGGAACGGTACGCTCCGTCGGAGGCGCGGCATCTACGAGCCATTGAATCATGTCGTCCGGTTTCTCGCCTTCTTTGAAATCCTTAGTTAGACGCTCTTGAACGATAGGTCCCATGATCTTAATCGCACGACTCTTTCGGAGTCCTATAGGCGTAAACCTGACCAGAATCCTGGCAAATTACGTCAGTATTGGATTTGTTTGGTGCGGCGAGGATTGCGCACGGCTTCAACCAATTTGGTAAAGGCCGAATGAGCTCCGCTGATAGGATAACATCTTGGGCATAATCCATTGCATTCTGCAAGTGCTCTTCGTTTTGGCCTAGGGTAGTAAGCCGGTGTTTCAACCCGTGCGGCCACGAGTTCGATTCAGCGACCAGACTTACATAACTGCATCCCACTAAAAGCTCGATTGCTGACTTTTGCAACGATTTTGGCAATGATGTCATAGAGGGGGACCTCAACCCAGTCTGTTGTGCTTCTATTAGAAGAGTTCATTACAATGGTGGCTATGGTATCTCACCTTGAGGTTCACCAAACCCTTGCTCGAGCCCTTCTTCGACTTGTTGCAGCATTCCCGGAATATTGCCCGAGATATTTTGTGTTAGATTAATGCGAACTAGGGGAACATGGTATGTTCTATGTGCGACACCCCAGCCCATTGTCCATGGAATCTGGAATGCCTGTTGCGACAATGAGCTATTATAACGAATAGAGGATCTCATACTTACAGCATTGAAAGAATCTTGCGCGTTTAGCACATCATCGGGCGCTGAGAGGTACTATTTGACGTATCAGCTGTAACCGCGCCTTGCTACATATTCCCGGGTGAAATACCTCTTTTATCTTTTCCTTTTCTGAAACTACAAGATACTCGTCCTGGAGGGTTGATATCTTGAAATACGATTTGCCGTATCTGCTGCATCCTTCGGTCATGTACTTGACTGGGTCTAGCATGAACCCGATCGCGCCTCTCCATTGACGAAGAATCGGGAAGGAGCCATAGCCAATTCCTGGGACGTCTGGCTGCGCATTTGCGTCACTTGTATTCGGTGCAGATAATACACAAGAAACGGACTTACCGACTTCCTGCCGTCGTAAACATGTTTCATAAAAGCCAAGGCGACCATAAATCCAAAGATGGCCCATGGCTGCGCGAGAATCCGCGCCAGCCACAGAGAAGAATGTTCAGCAGTCATGGCGCCCCACAATGTCACGCAGTGTCAATGGAAGCTTTTTTTGTGAGACTGAGACCAGACGCATATTAACAGCCTCCAAGCCCTTGAATGGAGATATGGGAAAGCACGGACGGCGGAGTCAGTTCGGCTGACAACGCTTTAAACCACGTTAATCTCGGATGAGTCAACACCCACACACGAATACGGCCCCAACGGTCGCATCTAGATGATCCCGATTAGCCGGTGCCAATTTACCTGATCATATTTGTTGCGATCAAGACACAACAATAAGAACGCGTCATCCTTGCACCTAGCAAAGGCACATCTAAATCCAAAACGAACCGATTCGTACCAAATTCACGTGCACTCTCTATTTCGCCATGGCTACCGCAGAGCAGATGGCAGCGTACACGCAGCTTCTCAAAATATACCTCCCAGCACAAGATAAGCCCGTCACCGAGATTGCAGTCTTCGAGCTCAAGCATGCGCGGTCCCCCAAGACTCTGCGCGAATTTGAGGAACGCATCATCGCCAACGCTCGAGGTGGAAAGGGGATCAAGCGCATGGCGTGGGGCTCCTCGCTCACCGACCAGAAGAAGTTGGTGTGGATGCTCGACTGGGAGAAGATCCAAGACCATTGGGACTTTTGGCAAATGCCTGCCTTTACGCCTGTCATCGAGGCAATTTCTGATTTGTTTGTGGAGGGTCGGCCGCTGGTCCGGCACTATGAGTTCGACCCGCCCGGGATGCTGGATCAAGAGTATCAGCGGGTTCTTATTTGGAACCAAGAGAATCGTGACGTCGCCAAGGAAGAGGTCCTGAAGTGCACAACGACAAGCACCAGTATAGCTTCCAATGGTGCATATGCTGTGGACATGGGCGAGGATACATGGTGGTGCAGCATCTTTGGTTACGCTGGCGAAGCAGAGGCCAGGGAAGATGGTGTGCAGGACAAAGGGGAAGCGGGGATCTTTAAGCTGAAATTCTCGGATACGAAATAGACAGAAGTTGGGACATCAATAGTTACACAAAAATTCCATTAACATGATATGGACTAGTTAATCTCCCATGAATGATCCGAGTTTCTCAAGTAAGATGTCATGCCCAAAAAGTCATCCTTTGTCTCAGCTTCGATGCGGCCATTGCCCAAGAATCCCCACGGATCATCGTCGTGATACCGAATGTTGTAGTGCTCCCATCGAGGAGTTTTGAGAGTTTTGAGATAGTGAATTGACTCATTTCAATTAGCTTGCAGTACTCCTGAGGGGCAGCCAGCACTTACCGATCCTCCCCAGCACATAACCTTGCCGTCAACGGTGTTGTTCTTGTACCAACTTTTGCATTTGGCGCTGAAGACCGAGGTATCCATCCACTTGTCGATATACTCATCAAGCTTATCGGTAATGTCTGCACGTACGTCCATTGCTCTGATGCGCTCCGTTTGGATTTTCTTAACAGCCTCGATAACATACTCAATCTGCACCTCAAAGCATGGAAGGACGGTCCCATTTCCCAAGTTTCCACGCGGCCCATTCATTACCCAATAATTGGGAAATCCTGGGGCAGCGATACCCAGATAGCACCGCGGTGAAGGGCTCCAAGCCTTCTTGATCTCAACTCCATCAACACCGGTCAGACGAAAGTGGGGAGTCCAGGCCATGTCGAATCCAGTCGCGCATACAATCATGTCAACCCGATGATGCTTTCCATCACTCGTAGTGAGGCCAGTCTCACTGATCGACTCAATGTCATTGAAGATATTTGTGACATTCGGCTGGACCAGGGCCTCCAAGTAGCCATCGCCGGGTGTGAGGCGCCTGCATCCTGGCGGAAAGCTCGGAATGAGTCTGGCTTGGAGCTCGGAGTTGCTCCCTAGTCGCTTTACCATCTCATTACGCATGTAGCACTCAGCCATCTGAGATGCTTCTGTGTCCTTGTAAAATATGGCAAATCCACGGTTGATGGCGTATTCGATTTTCTTCCTGTAGTTGAGATGTTGTTCAGCATTCTCGGAGAGATATTTAATTTCGTGATCTTTGTAGAAGTATTGCTGAATAAGCCGGTTGGGTGTCTTCTCTGGCTCAGCATTCTCTGGGGTAGGCGCCTCCACCGGAATTCGCGGCATGGGTGGGGAGATCCATGTTGGGCTTCTGAGGAAAGCCTTCACTTCGGTAGCAACTAATAGACTAAGAGTGAGTTTTCATAAGTCGCCTATTTGCATACAGCGTACCTTTCTGAATCTGAGGCAAAATCTGAATGCTCGATGAGCCTGTTCCGAGGATTGCCACTGTCTTGTTATTATAGTTGACCGAGTCTGAACCTTGTTTGCCTTAGCGTATCTGCAATATTTCTGCTAGGCGCTTACCATCCCAGTGTGCAGAGTGCACGACCGGACCCTTGAAGGTATTGAGACCCTTGACATCTGGCCCTATATATATTTAAGCCATCATCGCGACAAGTTTTGGTTATGAACTTACAGCGCCATTTGTTCAACAGTCCAGAGCCATTCATAAGGACATGGCACCAGTCTGTGAATGTCTTGCCATCGTGCTCGATGACCACCCCCCATTGACCTCTTCCCTCGTACCACGTTGCACTGATAACACGATGCTTCAACTTGACGTATTTGGAAAGCTGTTGCTCGCGGTAAAAGTCTTGAAAGTAGTCGAGGATCTCGGAAGAGTACTGGTCAAAAAATTTTCAGTTTTGGCTCTGAAGTGTTTCGAAAGAGCGACTTACAGCGTAATAGGAAGACCAATTTGGCTTCGGTCGAAAAGTGTATGTGTACACATGTGCGGGGCTGCATATGTAAGTGATTTCCATGCCATGCGGTCGATTTCATGCACTCTAGATTCTCACATACACGTCACAGGCACATCCAGGGTACGTATCTAAAGACGATCAGTCTGTATTCTTACTAAGACATGGAAAAGATATACTTTCGAACCAGGTGCCTCCAACTTGACTGTTTTTCTCGTAGCAAACAAGTTCATATTCTTTCAGGGCATTGCGCATCTTGTAGGCGGCACAAAGCCCTGTGGCACCAGCACCGACATGGATAATTCTGACAACAGATGGCTGCGAATGCCACTGATTTACGAGGCCAGACCGTGTATCGCGTTGAGGGAGTTCTTCCGAGCAGTTCCCGTTGGCTACAGGTCCGCCATTTGCCTGCTCTGTCGCGTTGGTCATTGTATCACCCAAGTAGTTGTGATTTTCGTCAGCAGAGGCCCTGCGATAGTCGACCTTTTAGCAGACAGTAGCACGAACACTACATCGTTCAGCCTGTCAAAGGCTGGCGTGTTCATCATTCGCGTGAGTAAGCCTTAGCAAGCGGGCGAAAGGGACGAACGTAATGCAGGCGGTGTCAGTGTTTAGCAAACCCGCGATTTTCCGGCAATCGAGTCAGCCGCGTGCGCTAAAAGGCGGTGATCATCATATTGCATACACAACCATGGAACAAACGAAAGCACCGGAAGTCACTTCGGGACCGGGCCACTCCTATGCGTACACGCTGTATCTTCATACAACAGCATGGATTTTGCGCCAAATTGTCGCCTCAATGACCGGAAGTGGAGCAAAATTTGATGCGCAAATTGCTGTGCCAACGCCGGGTATTGGAGAGGGAAGCGTACGGTGCTCGTTGTGTTTACCACCCGAGCGCAGACGGAGAGCAGGAAGTGGGTTACCTCTCATTTTGGTTTTCGAGGGCGGAGGCTTCGTTCTTGGCCAGCCCTCGGACGGTGAACACATTGTTCGTTTATTATCAGACGAGGTGCGTACTACACTCCTCTTTCCACTTTCTTGGAAATCTAAAACTCGCTCAGCTTGGGGCAGCCGTAGTCTCCGTGGATTATGCCAAGTCACCGCGGTACCCATTCCCACACGCATTACTCCAACTGCGCGAAGTACTCATATGGACGCTCTCTGAAAGGTTCATGGAGCATACCAAAGTCACTATCGATCCCGCCCGCGTTGCTTTCATGGGAAATTCAGCAGGCGGCAACCTAGCAGCATCTCTATCTTTACTCACCTCATACACGGCGGGACCATGCCGCAAGTTCAGAGAGGGTTTGCCAACGCAGTACCGCCAGGTCGCGCAGATCCTGATCTACGCTAGCACTGCTTGCAACGAAGCGTATAGAAATCGGTACCAGGCGGCAAGTGTAGAAGTTCAGGCCAAGTCGCTTCCAGTGTGGGTGGCTGAACTCATGGAGGCAGCTTACCTGCCACCTTTCGTGGACAAGAACTCCGTTTTCGTTGCGCCATTGCTTGCGGGGCAGAATCTACTGCATGAATTGCAGCCGAGACTAGCCCCAGCCTCCGTACATTTGGCCGGAATGGATTGTCTGAAAGATGAAGGGCAGCACTATGGTCGCATGTTGGAAAAGGCCGGGATTCGTGTCGAGTTCCGTGAATATCCCGAGGCTGTTCATGGCTTCAGCCATTACAAGCAAGGCAGTATAGGCTACCGAAAGGATGACATTGAAGCGTGCTGGAAAAGCATCACGACCTTTCTCGGCAAAGCCTTTGATGTAGAGATTGAATAGCGCAAAGCGCCACGTTTCAAAATAAATCGCAGTTATTGTACTGGTCGTACTTTATTGAAAATGCTTGTCCAACCTTCCAGAACTCTCGTGAGCAAGCTTGCTGCTCGACCATTCCAAGTACGTCCAAACTGACAAGGAATGCACTGCCGAGTGCGCATGTTGGTTGCCAGTGTGGATGCAGGCTGTCCATGAGATCGATTCCTATCGCTTCTGGATCTATGGTGAGGGCATCGCGGATCAGCATTTGTCGGAGATCAGGCCAGACTATCATGTTAATGCTGATGCGGTGTGGTATTTGATACTCAATTGGTGTCGGTCTCAGGAAAGACGGTATCTGTTCATAGGATTCGGCAGTCTCGAGCACATGCCACTGGAGCGATCAGCCATGCTTTTAAAATTGGTGAATTGAGTATCGTACCCTGAGGTAGAGATATTGCACCCAGAAAATAGACAGAAGCAGATGTAAGGGCATGGCACCGTAGGACTTGATGTAGTGGAACAGCCGAAAAGCCAGGGTGTCGCACGCGGGCATAGAAAGAAGGCGCCTTAGACTGGGCTTTGTAGTATCAAAGTTGCCCCGTCGATGCTCCGCGCGTGCCTCTTCCAGCATGGCCAATAGGAATTTGTCTGCGGCGCCGGCCGCGGCGGTGTACCGGGGCAGGCAAGGTGATGGATATGTGACAAGGCATGCGTCGGCTATAGACATCAGCGAGTCCTGAGTCGGCGTAAGCATGGTAAAGAGCTGTTCCGTAGCCATGTCTGTGGGAATTTGCACGGCATCAACTTCCAAAAGGTCCTGCAAGGGAGTCGCTACTTGCAGATTTCCATCGCGTGCTGGCTGATGACAGTCGATGGTATGCATGCTGAAGTCTCGGATTGATGAACTACTGTCTCCAGCAGACAAGCTCTCGTCCACATCACACACGCCGTCTTCCAACGCTGGGAGGTCCTTCCCAGCTGCAGTGAAATCTCCAACTTGGTCTGATATCCTGACGTCGTCGCGGTCAAAGCTGAAGGCAGAATCTGCGTCTTGAACCAATACCTGCTCAATAACATGGTCGGGAGGGTCGCAAACAGCAGCTCGGACCCGGGCAAGTTGCAACTCTAATGAGGCGCACTTCCTCTGGAGACGATCAATTTCCGCAACAAGATTGCTGACACGTTGGTCGGAGTCGGCAGCAGCCTTGAACGTGGCCAGTGACTGCTCGAGATGCTGTATGTAGGCTTTTTGGCGTTCGCGATGGTTCCGCTGCGACTTGCGGTCGGTGGCGCGCTTGCGGGCGCGCCGCGATTCAGCATGACAATCCGACATTGCGTCACTGATCCAATGCAAGATGGGCACGTTGGGTGAAAGAGGCGTTGAGGTTGACGTTGCTGTAGGCGTTGTTGTTGAAAGGTTTATGAAACCCGCCCCGCACCCCGCACCCCGCACCCTGCAGCGCCTTTTCGTCGGCTGCTCTTTATCACTAAACGTCCCCAACTACCACCATGGCCGTTCAGCTGACATCCAGAGACTTGGCACAGTCCTGCTCAATCTTCGCTCTGTTGTCTCTCTCCATTAGCTTGCTGTTAAAGGCTTTACAGTAGGCCCTGACCTCGAATGTCATTGTTTGTCAGAGCTTCACACTCGAAGAGCCGCAGAGCCGAGGAACTCGTCCGGGGAGATATCGGATCTACGGTAGACAACTATGAGTGAGTTGAATGCCATCTTGTGCGCTATGGAAGAGGATGGGCAAGTAGAAAGGCGGAAACTATGAGTACAGCGGAATAGAGCAACTACTTCTCACTGCGCGCTTAAATCGTGAGAAAAAACCGCGCATGGGAGGAATCGCCGAGTCCGCCTGCTTGACTCACGCCCACAAACACGCCCGCCGCTCCGTTTTCTATCTAGCCGTTGAGGTACAGCATTGGGCAATGGCAAGATACCCAGCGCAGTACTGACCCTCTAAACTCAGTCAAACACCGTCACCACAGCCCGTCCACCGGCGTCGCTTGCAGCAAATATCCATAGGCTCTCCAAGCTGAAGGACTTAATTTTAGTCCATTGTATAGCAGCTAAGTGACTGGGGCCTTTGAAAATTGCCCAGAAAGGGGCTCTTGCGTGTCCTTGCAAGCGATGTACGGAACGCTACAGTTCCGTGCTACCGTGTTTGTGAGCCCATCGCACCCTAGTATCTCGTCTCGTAAGTCTCGTATGGCTCATCATGTATCGCGTTGCCGCGAGTATTCATTCTACCGTGTGCCAAAAGCGTTCCCATACGACAAAGCCGTGTTACCAGCTTCCCGTCGCGGCCCGGCCTCTTCACATCGATATGTCGGAACCAACGCGAACCGGAAAACGACAGCAACATAGAAAATCGTGTAACGGATGTCTGGAATGTAAACGGAGGATTAAGGTGCGTTCCGCGGGAAATTAGAACGTAGAAACAGGTCGACTGATGCATGGCGCAGTGCAATGAAGAGAAGAGCAGCTGTAGTTACTGCGTGCGAAAAGGTACGCTTTGCGCGTATCCACAATCCTCGGAAGTATATGCGTCTGCTACTCCATCCCTCTCAGTGTCGGAATCCCAATAGTTTACACCTCCGCCGACTCCTAGTGTGGGTTCACCTAGACCTTCAAATCGCAACACTTTATAGACACGGCCCAAGCTATCGCCTCAAAGGTTCAACGACAATGCAGAGCCAGAATCTTTCACCATGAACGATCTCATTCTACTGCATCACTGGTCGGTCGTCACCAGCCTTACCATGGTCAATACCCCTGGCGCTGATCACATCTGGCAAACTGTCATGGTATAAGTTGGAACTCAAAATCCATATGTGCTTAACGTACCTCGACCCGCCAAACAAGTACACTCTGGTCGCAACTGCTACACGATACTATCACGACTTCTAAGCCAAAATCCGCAACGAAAACGATTACGACAGCGATGCACTCTTCGCGAGCAATATTTTCTATGTTTTCCCCGCTTTCGGAGACTTGTGCCATGGCGACGCAAGCAAATCCTCAGCCATTCAACGCCCGCGTATCCTTGGTGAGAATTGGACCCCGCTAATACAAGGCGTAAATCGGCTGCTACTGCAGATTCGCGAACGCGTCAGCGTCGGTCCGCTGATATCGTTGCTAAGCCTCGGAAATTGGGATGAACTCGACCCAGACGCCAGCACCGTACCCCACGACGCGGAAATGCAATCTCTCAGGTCAATATGGGCGGACAACGCTGACGCGCTCATGTATGACGTGTCCCTGTACTTACTGCGCAAGTGCTGGGCTTGGACCACTCAGTTTCGGAATATTCCTGAGCATCTCGTGCCACACCTTGCCTCTCATGCTGATATTGGGGTTACAATCGTAGTTGGAGTGGCCCATTCATATGGCTGAGTCCCGCGCTAGATGGCTATTTCTTGCGCCTGCAGCAGCATCAACCCGAGGCGATGATTTTGTTTGCACATTTTGGCGGGCAGTCCGCGGTGCTCGAAGGGTACTGGTGGATGGAGGGCTGGGGCAAAAAATCGTAGAAGCTGTGACAGATATCTTGTGGAGCCACTGGAACGTCTGGATGGAGTTGCCATGGAGACTTGTGGCGGGACATCGCACTGAGATATGCTCATATGGTGTGCTAAGAACAATTTGTGATGAATAGCAGAGTTGTATTGTTTGTATTGTTTCTTAGTCTAGCTACCTAATGCAGTTTCTTCCGCAGGCTGACAAAAATGATGCCCTGGCCTGCGACATGGGAACATCCGTTGAAGAAACCGGGCGTCTCGGCGCCCCTATAATGGCCCAACAAGGTATCGTTGCATGCGGCCTCGCTAGCTGGGGCCCCACAAGGAGCCGCGAATTGGAAAAGACGCTAGGGGCCTCCGCTTGTCAGAGAATACGTGGGCGTATTCGTATTCAGGGTTCGTATTCAGCGTACCCGTATTCGGTTCCATGCGATTTTTGATTGAGCATGAAACAGTCTTCCGCCCAACGATGCGCAAAATTTTCGTCAATTTGAATCCTTCAAGACAAGATAGATTGATGACTTTGAAAAACACTCTGCCACCAAAAACTACTAGCATAGTGTAGGCTTCCACCTCTCTATTCCGGAACGTCATCATGCGTGATCTCGCCGCTACACCCAAAGAAGAACAGAAAGCCGACGTCGGACTAGTAGGCGCGAATCTTCGCACATCTGCCATTGCAAAGGGTACTGTTGGTCTGCACCATTTCTGTGCGATTCCCAATCTCACTCCATTGCAGACGACGATCGTATTGACCTCACTTTCGATGCGGAAAACGCTCGTACATTGGCCAGTTTTCTGTATGCAAGAACACAGAAGAGCAATCCATCGCCAGTACCATCGCACGATACTAATGCCCAATACCCCCCGGGTAATCACAAGAGTACATCAGTTCCTCCACTGAATATTGTGATACAGATCGTTGGAAGTCGAGGTAATTTTGTTCTACCCTGAATTCCCCACATTGTATCCAAAAGCTCATCAGTCTGCGCAGGTGACATCCAGCCCTTCATAGCTTTAGGCTCGGAGCTCAAGTCGTACGGTCATAGGGTACGCATTGCGACGCACAATGTCTTCAAGGATTTTGTGCACGAGTCAAATCTCGAATTTTTTCCTATTGGTGCTGATCCCTCAGACCTTATGGCAGTAAGTTCATCGTCAATAGTGTCCATATCCCATGCTAATGTAAAATAGTACATGGTAAAGAACCCTGGCATCATTCCCAAGTTTTCGACAATCAAGGCCGGAGACATCGGCAAGAAACGCGCCTCAATTGCTGAGATATTAGAGGGCTGTTGGAAATCGTGCCTCGAACCTGATCCAGATACCGGCGTGCCTTTCATCGCAGAAGCTATTATCGCAAACCCACCAAGCTTTGCACATATACATTGCGCGGAGGCGCTGGGAGTTCCATTACATATGATGTTTACGATGCCTTGGAGCCCGACGAAGGCCTTCCCGCATCCACTGGCGAATATCAAGCGGTCAAATATTGATCCAAATACGGCCAACTATCTGACATATGGAATGATTGAGTTGATAACCTGGCAAGGGTAAATTAAATCTCACAGTTTCTTCGAGTGAGTCTTGGCTGACCCAACATACCGCTGTACAGACTGGGAGACATCATCAACGACTGGCGAGAGAATACGCTCTCACTGGAAAGAGTCGGCGCTATTGATGCGGCGGGCGTTATGGAATCACTCAAAGTGCCTTTCACATATTGCTGGTCGCCAAGTCTCGTACCTAAACCGAACGACTGGCAGTCGCATATTGGTAAGCTTTGAGACTATTACGCTTTTTCTACTGGCATGGACGCTAAAATGGCAGATGTTTGCGGATTCTTCTTTCGAGAAGAGCCCCGGTACTCGCCCCCAGAGGATATTCGCGAATTCCTTCGAGCTGGCTCTCCACCCCTGTACATTGGATTTGGTAGTATCGTAATGGAAGACCCAGCTTCCATCACGGATATAATCTTGTCTACGTTGCGGAAGTGTGGTGTGAGGGCTATTATTTCACGAGGATGGAGCAACCTCGGTGAAGGGAGAGAGGACGAGAATGCACTCTTCATTGGAGATTGTCCTCATGGTAATGCCATGATATATCCTAAATCCGTCTAAGCTAACGGCGTGTTTAGAATGGCTGTTTAAGTACGTTTCCGGAGTTGTACATCACGGCGGTGCAGGAACCACGGCCTGCGGTCTTCTAAACGCGTGTCCAACCGCCATCCTCCCATTTTTCGGAGAGTGAGTGAATCTCATCGAAACTACGGCAAGCTTCTACTAACAATCTTTTCCAGCCAGCCGTTTTGGGGCGACATGGTTGCGGCTGCTGGTGCCGGACCTCGCCCAGTCCATCACAAATCTCTCACCGAGGAGAACTTAACAGTCATAATCGAGACCCTACTCGACCCAAGCACAAAGCGCGCAGCTGAGGCTATCGCAGTGAAGATGCGACGTGAGCAGGGCGTTAGGCGTGCAGTGGAATCGTTCCATTGCAACCTACCCCAAGCAAACCTCGCATGCAGCCTGTTGCCGAAAGAAAGCGGGGTGTGGATGTACGATGCGAATGCGCTTAAGAAACAAGGGAAGAAGGTCACCAAGGGCCTAAAGTTATCTCCCAAAGCGGTCACCGTCTTGAGCAAGCACAAAATGCTGGACTTGACCAAGCTCAAAATGTAAGGCATCTCCTCGGCTTCCACTCTCTTCATTATATTCTATTCACTTGTGATCCTCTCCCTCCTAGAGACATGGTCTAACAATACCCCAGCCAACACTCCAAACCCTTCCACCTTGGAACAGAACGTTGGGACCCCCTAACCGCAACCTCGTCCTCCGTTCTTGCTAGCGTCGACTTCAGCCGCGGTTTCGGCACCCTCGTCTCGGCTCCTTTCGAAGCATACAAACACTACCACCCTGCCAAGACCTCTTCTTCCTCCGACATGTCATCCACCGCGAAAACCATCACGACCAGTTCCGGCGCCAGCGCCGCTTCAAAGGCTGGCGTCAACAAAATGATGACCAGTCTAGTCAAAGGCTCACTAGTCGACTTTCCCGTCGCACTCACTGAGGGGCTCAATAATGTGCCGTTGATGTACGGCGAGAAAGTCCGTAAACGGAAACCGATCACAGACTGGAAGAGCGGGAGCAAAGAAGCAGGCAAGAATTTCGTGAATGGGTTTGTGGATCCGATATGGTGTTTGTTTAAGCAGCCGGCCGTGGGGTTAACGAAGCATGGTGGGTTGGGGATCGTGACTGGATTGGGAAAAGCAGGGATGGGGTTGGTTGTGAAGCCGGGGAGCGGTAAGCAACCTTTTTTATGTGTCAACGTTACACCTACTAAAAGGCCCCCTTCTTGCCCTATGGTGCTAACACTCGAGGCTTCTAGCTATGTTCGGCCTCTTCGCCTACCCTGCCCTCGGCATCTATCAATCTATTGTCGGCCCATCAACTTCAGTAGCACAAGCGGCCATCTTACAAGCAAGAGTAGCACACGATGTCTTCTTTAACGACATGCACCAGCCAAGTGCGGAGGAGGAGGCAGATGTTTTGAGAAAATTTACTGAGTTGAAGTAAAGAAGAAAAAGGAAAGTAGTGGACTAAGAGCCATTTTCCTATGCATTAGATTGTTAATATTTGCAGTCTGTCTTCACACGGAAGTCAATATCTATGGCTACCACTAACGATCGCTACGATGGGGGAACTCCAATTCAAAACTAGAATTCTGTACAAACCCCTTAGTCACGTCTGCTCCACTAACATCACTCTCAGCGTGTCTAGACACTGCCTTGTCCGGAACCTTGATGTCGCGCTGAAGTAGTTATGCAGAGTTAAGCTAGACAAGGTCCGGTTCCGAACTACGCTTTATACTACGAGAGTGCCACATGCCGATAGAGATATAGGCGCAGACTTGCAACGTATTCAATTTCACACCGGATGGTTACAGTATGGTGAGCTCAAAGATGCGGGCGAGGTCGTGTCGCGCCACACCATATGTTTGTTTGTATTTGATCCGCAATACTGTTTAACCTGGCACAGATTCGTATCTTGGCCTAGTGGTAGATTCAATAGCGTCGCCACGAAGCGGGTGATGTTGACTACTCTTGGCTGTGCTTTGTTTGTTCTCAGTCTCTACTGGCTGTCGACTTATTCCTCGATACTCAAGTAGCTCGCAAAATATTCGATATGTTTAGAAGAGAATTTCGAATTTGCATTCAAGAGCCAGTAGTGAAACAGAGCGATGACTACGATGACGAAACCAAGACGAACTGGAGGAACAAGCCAACTGTAATGGAACTTTTTTTGCCTCTGTGGATGAGGTTGAGAAACTCGGCCGCTTAGATGTCCTCTCCTCTGCTATGTGCAAGGAAGCTTATGAAGTCACTGGTTACAAAAGGTTCGGTGAACCATCGTTCGCAGATGCGGACAAGAGGATGTTCGTATATAGCAGCTGAGGATGGTGTAGATACATGTAGCAAGGAGGTGGGCACAACGAGCTGAAGTAATGATGGCACGATGTACGAGCCTAAAGCCCAGAGGTCTCGTGTGCATAGGATGCGCGCAAATAATCCGACTGCTTTGACTGTCCAGTAACACACGTCAACGCTCACTCGATGCCGAAAGGCTATCGGCACAGAGAGAGGCGCATTCGTAAGCCGCCAAGACGGGGGGTTTGAAGTATCCTGTCTCCCTCGCGAAGGCCTGAAACGAGTGAATAGGGACGTGGCTGATGGTAGAGCGGGCCCTAGAGGTGGCTTATCATACCCATGTACCTGCCTACGAACAGAGCAGAGGCGCAGTTCCCTCACAATAAAACTAAGCACTTCCGGCAAGTCTTCCCCTGGATCTTGGGAAATACGAATACGCTTTTTCGGCGGCCCTGATTGGCTGGAATGACGCCCGAATAGGCCGTACTTGCGAGCCTAGCGGTAGGAAATGGGATAGCGCCCGGACCCATTTATGCATCCGGGAGTGTGCTCAAAACATTGGACGTGCCATTTTCCGTATACGGTATATCTTCCAGGCACGCTTTAGAGGATAAGTCCTTGTCCAGTCAAAGCAAAGCTGAATCATGACGGCAGTATATATGCTCGAATGGCACACAAGTTGGAATAACACACTCCTTCCATTCCTCTCAAAGCTCTATACTTCGCCCATCTACGATATACTATTCTTACAGTCTCAATCAGCTCGGCCGACTCGACTTAGTCCGTTTCTTCTCGGTTCAAAACACCAAAGATTTTCCAAATAACGCATATGGCGGGACAAAATGGGATATATCTTTATGAGCCCAGCCTGGCGGGCGCGCTCATTGCTGCAGCTGCATTCGGCATCAGCGCTGTCTATCATCTCGTACAGATGATCCGAAAGAAAGCGTGGTTTTATAGCCCCATGACAGTGGGCTCTTTCAGTAAGATCCGAAGATTTCTCAGTATCCACTATCCGTTGACAAACCTCAGTGATGACGTCTGGCTACGTCTTCCGATATATCTCCGCAAAGTCGCCATCAGACCTAGGCCCTTACATTGCTCAATCGCTCTTTATCATTCTTCCTCCTTCTCTCTACGCAGCGACAATCTACATGATCTATGGCCGTCTTGTCCTCTTCGTCAACGCCCCAGAAGCCTCAATCATCATACCAACACGTGTGACAAAGATATTTGTCTGTGGCGATGTGCTTGCCTTTTTTCTGCAGGCCGGCGGTGGCGGCATGATGGCGCAAGAAGGCATGGCTAAGACAGGCCAGGCTATCATGCTCATCGGCCTCTTCATTCAACTCCTTTTCTTCGGTTTATTCCTTGTCATCTCGCTTGTGTTCTGGAAGCGCATGCGCAGCGTCCCCAAGTCTCTTGGTGTTCCACAGTACGGTAAATATTCCTGGTTGGCGTTACTTAAGTTGCTACTGTGTGCGGCAGTAATCATTATTTTACGCTGCATCTTCCGGGTGGGGGAATTCAGTCAAGGGCACGATGGCTACCTTGCTAGCCACGAGGTGTACATGTATTTATTCGACACGGCGCCAATGTTCGCTGTGCAAGTTATGTTCCATCTCGTGCACGCTGCTGATATTTTTGGCCAAGGCACTTTGGGGCGTTTGGCGGACAACGAAAGTTATATTGACTTGTATGAGAGGAGCGCCTGACATGAAGACGAAGTGGAAGCTATAGAAAATGGAGTACAGAAATAGGGATTGTGCCGCGGTTAGTATTGCACTGGTTGTCAAGTATATAGGAATCAAGCAACTGATGGAAGAACCTGTATCTAAACTGCCTTTCAATCCACTGTCTGTATGCATTCGGGCTTCAGTGATTCGATCTGTCACTATATCGACTCACTACTCGTAATCGCATCCACGTGAAAACCCTTACCTCCTTCTCGATGCTGCTCGTCTGCAAAAATAAACAACAGCACTGACAATACTGAAATCATTATGTTCGCTTTACCTTAACGTCAGAACCTTCTCTTTTCCTTTCGAGCCACTTTAGCTAAGCCTTTCCGCAAGTGACCGGGCGTATCCAATACACTGTAGTATAATTATGGATTATGCCAACATCGCAACCAAGTCTTTACGCTCCGCGTACGGGTGTATAGAAGAAGCGAAATCCGTCTGCGCTGACTTCATTTCACTAGTTTACATTGCCTCACAGTTCCTTATCAGCCAAGCGCTTAAAAGTTTTTTCAACGTAGAAATTGGTAGAAACGCCATGACGAACCTAGCTAGGATTGGGGTGAGGCCAGAGATACATTAGGTGGTAATGTCCGAAGTATTGGGAAAATATAAAGTCGATTCTGGGTGGGCTTTCACATGACCCACAGACAGCATACGATAAGCCAGACATGATAAGGGCAGCGGGGGAATCCACAGGGACGCGTAAATACTCATGTTCTCGATGAAAAGTTGGATTGAATATTGTCGTAATGGTAATCCTAGTTTAATAGCAGGCTATTTGACTATCGCATAATAAACATACCGTTGCAAGTTTAGTTCCACTTCCTCACAATCCCATGATGAAGCTCCCACTCAGTCTTATATCCCGACTACTCGCCCCAACATAAACCATATACTTTCCCCTTTGTAGTACCCAGCTCTGCTGCACGGTATCCCATATACTTAAATCTCTTCTTGTAAGTTCAAAATTGACAGTCGTGCTTTCACCCGCCTCCAATGGCACCTTCTCAAATCCGCGCAACTGCTTCGCCGGCGCGCCTGGAATACCAAGATACAGCTGAGCAACCTCAGGCGCAGAGACGGAACCTATGTTGCTGATTTCGGCTTTGACGGCAACTAGCACATCCCAGAGAGTCTTAATACCGCCTTGGCTCACAGGCGCAAGGGGTGGAAGTGTGGTGGCGTTTGTGCCCAGACCAGTGACAACGATGTCGAGGTTGGCGTATTCAAAGGTGGTGTATGTAAGTCCGAAGCCGAATTCATAACGAGGCGTGATGTTGTGGATATCAAAGTGGCGATAGTCGATGTATACGCCTTCGTTGAAGTTGGCGGAGGTGTAGTAGTTCGAGGCATTGTCAGCCTTCACGGGAGAGAGGAGGTCGCCGTAGTCGGATTCGTTTTTAGCGACGGTGTAAGGGAGGCGGCCGGAGGGAGCTTGGTCGCCATACATAATTGAGACGAGGGCGCTGCCAGAATCTTGGCCAGGGAGATGGCCGAAAAGAACGGCGGTGATGTTTGGGTGTTCGATCCATCGGTCTACCAGGCGAGTGCCCGCATTATGGATGGATACGATGGTCTAGGCGTCAGTTAGCCATGTTGCAACTTGAGACAAAGGGCACAAGTCTCCGAACTTACATTGGGGCATTTGGATGCGACATTTACCACCAGCTTATCCGACCAGGAATCGGCAAGGGTGGATCTATCCTGACCCTCGGCGGCAAATTCATTGATGAAAACGATACAGGCGTCAGAGCCCGCGTTTGCATAGACGGGATCCTGAGACTCGAGATCCCATAATAGGAAGGTATCATCCTGAAGTGCCCGTTGCGATAGAGCAGCAAAGGGTGAAGTGATGTAAGCGGGCACAACAGAGCCACTGCCGCCCCCGCTGACAAGCGTGCCGGATCGTGCAGCACCAGGCAGCTCTCCGACACCAATGAATAGGCCTTGCATTTCTTCATCAGTGACATTAACACTCTGATATCCCAGGCTGTACTTGGTGTTGGGGCCCTCCGGTGTATTTTTTAAAGAGATATGAGCGTCGTATCCGTATAGAGTAAGCAGCTTCGGCTTCTTTAGGGGTAGGGTGTGGTTATGGTTCTTTACCAATACAATGCCTTCGGCAGCGCCTTGGAAAATATTCCTCCGTGACAAAGGATTTATTGCGCTCACGATCTGATGCTTCTTCGAAATGTTCAGTGGGAGTCCAGAACCAGGCTCGAATTTCGCGAGTTTTATCCAGGGAGCGACGATGCTAGATGTACGAGTTAGCAATGGACCAACATTGAACTCGATGCCGTACCGTTTTACCATGTCGTCGATTCTGCTAGTCTCCAATGTGCCGTTTGAGACTGCCTTCGTGAGGTTTCCGCCCCAGACTTCTTCGAATGGAGTGACGACATCCATCCCGGCGTTGGCAGCGGCAATGCCCGTGTGCAATGCACCATTATCGCTGATGACGTACCCTTGGAAAGCGAGCTCAGTCTTCAGTAAATAGTTCTGTGTATAACTATTCTGACAGCCGTGAGAGCCGTTAATGCGGTTGTAAGAGCACATGACAGACCCTACGCCAGCTTTGACTAGGTCCTGAAACGGCCATAGGTACAGCTCATGCATCGTCTTGTCATCCAGAGTAGCCGATACCGAGGCGTTTCCAAGTCCAAAGGAGCTTGGGTTGCGGTTGGTCTCTTGCTCATTGACGATGAAATGCTTTGCAGTTGCAATAACATGCTGTTGCAGCCCCAAAACAGTTTTAGCACCCATGACGCCGCAAAGGTAAGGATCCACGGAGAAGGACTCCTAACAGTCTGTCAGAAAAGAATGCAATCATTGACATATTTTACGTACCCAATTTCTGCCACCCATGACTACCCGACCAAGGGGGCCTACTGTCGGTCCAATCAAGTTGTTAACTGAGTAATTATGTCAGTTGTATGTGCAAAAATGGCTCCAGCATAGATCTGCTCACCACCCTTCACTTTCGCCTCCAGACCCATAAAATGGCCACGTTCAAGGGCAAGCTCTTTGTTCCATGTCGCACCGATGGTGATAGCGGATGGGTAGCCGTTAACAGCAGCGATGTCATGAAGACCGTTAGGACCGTCGTTGACACAGATGCCTGGAAATCCAAGACGAGGGACTCCGGGAATTTGGCCCGAGCATCCATTCGTGATAGACGTCTGTCCCGAGACAATGGAGGCTTTCTCCTCAATGGTCATCCGGTCGACCATTGACGATGCTTGCTGAAACGCATCGGCCCAATCGTCCAAACCTGTGGCCTGCGCTGCATATTAAGTCATATTAGCAAGCTGGCCATTGGAGAAACCTTGCAACCCTGAAAGAAAGACCACTAACGCGTTGGATAAAAAGAAGGACTCCTATTGTAGCTCCAATAGAGCTCCTGCGCTTCAATCACTTCGGGCGATGCGGGGACCTGGCCGGCAAGAGCTTCCTGGTAGATTTCTAGGATTCTAGCCAGCTTCTCTGGAGGCAGAGACTCGAGGTATTGCCTCGTAGCATCGTCGATAGGCAGGTCGCTAGGAATGTGGGCGGTTGAAACATAGGAGATAGAGAGTAGCGCAACTAGAATCTGAGTCACGGAAACGATTATCATGATTGAGGGTTTGCGGTGATGGATCAACGCCATGCTGCGCGCCTTTTAAATTGCACAGCCGTCGACCGCATGGTCCAGAATATCTTGAATGTACAGTGCTTGGTCGACAAGGATGCGTGACGTAATGTCGGCTGTTGAGATGAAGCCGGCAAGTACGGCTGGCGCTTCCTTAAACTCGCCCGCAAAGCATATAGATTCGACTGCGTAGCAGCGCGTATTCGGTACCTGCCGGTTGGCGATCTGCAGAGTCCGAGCAGAGACGGACCCATGCCGACTAATCAGCCTACAGCGTATGCAGGTATTTTCCGGGTAACAGGGGGTGCATACGTCTCAAGGCTCCCTTGAGTTCGCGTCTCCTTTCATTACTTTGCTCCTTCGCGCTGCTACTCAGGCCTCATTGCCCAGAGAGACACTCGGGACCACATATACCGTACTCTATACGTATGATCTAATAGTGCCACTGCACGTACATATTGCGTAGCTGACGTTATGCTGGTAAGTTGGAGTCCACTTCTGGTAGATTTCGGCGTCATGGTGTCGCCGGCCTCAGCCTCGGGAAGTACATAGACCACGGCGCCAGCCCCTTGTCTTCTGCACCTGCTAACGCAACAGAGTTTCTTGATACGTTTTCCAATCAAAGCAGCAATGCTCCTCCATAGTCTTCTGCTCGAGTCACTCGCGTCTGCAGCCCTTCTCCCCCTCTCGCACCAGTCAACCTCACGTCGCAATGTCGAATACAAGCGAGAGGGCATAGCACCTGGACTTAGTGCTGAGAACAAGGCGAACAATTGTATCTCACAGTTGACTCTCGGTGAGAAGATAAGGTTTATGACCGAAAATGGCTCGACCGGAGCCTGCTTGGGCAGCGTCGTACCGCCCTCCCAGATGAAGTTCTCAGGCATGTGTCTCTCTGATGAGCCTTCTACTGCCACTTACACAAATCTCGTTAGTATATTCTCCACTGGCATATAACCTGGTACTACGTGGTATAAGGCCTAATCTTAGGACGTGCTGTTACCATGGGCGACGAGTTTCGAGGGGTTGTCCATAATACCCAGCTGTGTAGCCACGCGTCAGAGAATGACCTTGTGAATGCGATTGGGAGAAGAACAACAGAATCTCGGACCTCGATATGCATAAAGGAAAGAGATACGAGAAGACTTTGCCGTAGGGCGATACGGTGACCCAACTCGGCAAGACTTGCGAGAAACCATGGTGCGGCGATCGGTTTTGGACTATCGGAGATTTGTGGCTGAGCTTTGAGCTCTCGGCTTGCTTGTCCTGCATCACGTATACCACCAATCTGTCGCTACGGTGGCAAATTGTCTGGGTTATGGCCTGCGGAGACCCTTGCCGAGCAGGTCGGGCAGCGCCGAGGCTCAGCACACCGACGTCGTCCTCGTCGGGGGTCAGCCCCGGCCACGGCCCCGGCACGCCTAAGCGAACCCGGATCGGCGCGGCTGCTCGAAGATGCCGTGACGCAATATCTCCGGCAGCCTAGCATGCATTATGTAGCTCACCAATCGATCGACTGTTGGGGCATACTGTGTAGCTGATGCTGCGAGGGATCAATCCGCACTCTAGAATCCAAGTCTGGAAAAGAACGATGAGATACAACGGATCCGAGCTATGAGTCTACCCGTCGATGCCTTAGCTCATCCGCGCAGCCTTAGGATATCCTTTCTGCGGCATGTGCCTTCGATGATAGACAGTAATTACTAAAGTGAGCGTTCATAACGTCGGTTGCTGCCCTAGTACGGCCGGATCGAAGGTATCCGGGCGATTTCTTACTAAGCACACTTAGTCATTAGTCTTCCTCGGGTAAATCTGGTACGGCATTGATGGAAGCCTTGAACCACTATTCGCAGCGGGGGCGGCCATTAATTGTTATTATATATTATATGTGGCCCGTTCCCTTGGCATTGCCCGCTGACCTCCTCTCCCGCTCTTCCTACTACTCTCTCCGCTACCCTCTCTGCCCGCTGGCCTCTTAGCTGCTTACCTGCTCTCTCTGCTGCCCTCCCTACTGCCCCCCTCAAACAGCGAAGCTGGTTACAGGAGTCGTGAAATTAAAAGCTTCTAGTCCTAGAAATGGGCTCTAACTAAGCCGCAAGCCGCTGACCTCTTGCACCGGTCTTACTGTACATGTACAAATACAGTTATCGTGCTAACAGCTGTGGGAGCTTTCTTCTAGTGCTCTTTCCCTTTCCGCTCGGGTGTTATGCTATACTAGGTCTTCGAGCTGCACGAACTTAATGAGTGCCTTACTCTGTAATACACGTCCCCGTGACAATATCACTCCTAGTTCAATTATATAATACTAGCAGAGAGAGAGAATAGAGAATAGCGTTCTTATTTCCAATAAACAACCTAGCGCCCTAGTAGCGATATAATAGTATTCCCGTAGTAAATAATAAATTACTAATGTAAATTAATTACTCTTTATAATAAATCTTTATTAAAGCTATGAGTTTATTAAGACCTTCTATATTTATCTATTTATATCTAAGAGAAGTACTCTGAATAGAAATATACTCTACTATTATAGACCTATAGATAAGAGCAGAATAATAGTTATAAATAACAGAACTAGATAGCTTAATATAAGGTAATCTCTTACTAAGATACTATATTAGCTATAAATTATAAGATTATAAAGTTATATAATATTTTATAAGTTTTAGAGATTCTAGAACTCTAATACCTTTTAGTATTATAAGACTTATAGAAAAGTACATAAGCTATAAAACTCTTATTATATATATTAAATTATAATATATCTTTTTATTAGATTAGTAGATCTCTTAGACCTAGTCTGATAATTAAATAAAAGGCTAATATAAATAATAGTAGATAGTTAACTAAATACCTATTAGATAGCTAGATAAGATAGCTAGAAGACTAACTAAATAAAGAGCTTAGCTAAATACCTATTAGCTATAAATAGTATATAAAGCAATAGATATAGAATATAGAGAATATATATATCTATCTTAAATATATATAATATTACTACGTAAATAGAATATCTATTAAATCTAATAATTAAGAGTCTTACTACCTTTACTATTTATATATAGAACGCTAAAAATACCTCTAATACTAATTAGAAATAATATATAGCTAGAATATAGACTACGTTATAATAAGTATAAACTAAATATAGATAAATACGTATATAAAGATAAATACTAATAAAAGATTAGTAAATAATAATAACTCTTACTTATTATAATTCTACTATAATTCTTATAGACCTATTAAATTAGTAAAGATAGTATAAGTAACTTTATACTAAATATAAAGTACTTAACGTATAGTCTATAGTTAACCTAAAGTAAAATTAGCTACTATTATTAAAATTAATAATACTAAAATATCTATAAGTATCTATATATATACTCTTAAACGCTATAATAGCCTAATATAAAGTATAATATACTATAGAGTATAGTAAAGATATCTAAATATCTCTATTTTTACTAAGTAGAGTCTCTAATCTTTTAAATACTATAAAAAGATTATATAAGAAGAATATAGATTAATATAAGAATAATTTTAAAGTATATAAGATTATAGATAAAGAATACTAATAAAAGAAAACTAATCTAGCTAAGATTACTAAGCTATTTTAGATAATAGTATTATTATATATATAATGTATTTATACGTACTATATTATAGGTAACGTAAGTACTAAATATAGTAAAGAATATAGTAAGCTATAATACTCTATAGTATATAAAATTATAAA
>JAFHBV010000405.1:0-34230 GCA_019022785.1 Pseudomonodictys pantanalensis | reverse complement strand
GTTTTAGGGAGCTCGCTGTTAGCGTTAGCTACAACATCCCTGCTAGCGTTAGCCTTGGGGAACGCCCTCGAGACGCGAGTGCGATTCTTCACTTCACCACGCTCCAAATCATGGAGACTGCATGACCAGAAGAATACCAAAGCCTCCGCAGCAATTTCACAAGGGTGAAGGGCGGTATTTCGAACAGGAACATCTGTATTGCGGGACCCATTCGTCGCTTTGGTCGGACGAGGCCCTTTGACATTCACGAACGGCAGGTCCACTCCGGTATACTTGTATTCAGGAACTATCTGACGAACTGCGTCGCGTCATGAACTTATGAGTAAGTCATGCTGTCAAAATATGCAACGATTATTGCCCTGGCCTTTCCGAATGAGACACTACCGCTAACCATGAGGGCAGTGCTTCGAATACATTATAAAAAATATCAGAATGCCTCTCGCAGCCCACGAGGTTCCCTTTAAATCAATGAGGAGTAAGAAATTCCAGCCCGGACAACCAAATGCTGAGCCACCTTTACTATCTCGTCTACCTTTCCATCGTTCAACCTTTCTCCCATGGGATCGGTTCCAGTATGGCCTTCCTTCCGTTTCTTGCCGCTCAACAAAGCACCCGATTCGCTGAATGGAGTATGAACGTCAACAAACTTGGTGCCCCGGCTTTTGGATTTGAATTCGTCGAACAGTGCTTGCATTGCACAGAAGCTCTTGATCCTGGCAAGCGTATCTTCCGTAATCTCTTTCTTCTGCTCGCAGTGATGGCGGACGGCTCCAATTCTTACGCCATCGATAATGAGAGCCGCGAGTCCTGCCGCAAGAGCGTTTGCAATGGATGACCCCGTCCTAGGAGAACCTTTCTTTAGGTAAAAATCATCGATGTCAACAACCCTATGGCCGGGCAGCATGTAATCGACATATTGCCCAACCCAGTCCCATTCGACTCCCTCGGCCATAGCAGCGCCAATCTTGAATCTGTTGGCTTGGCTGCCACCGAAGGGGTATATGTTTCCCAGCTCATCCTTGTGCAGATGACCACTATCGGGAGCAGCACAGCACAGCAATGCGCCTTCTTTCGACCCATTCTGCAGTGCATCTTCAAGTTGCTTTATCCCATCTTCGTTGCTGTGTCTCCCGTGGAGCCGTTTGCTATCTGCTCGATAGTCCAAAACATGGAGATGATGTCGAAATTGCCCTTCCTAGCATACGTGACAGCTTGGAAGGTTTGAGTCTTGGCCGCTTGTTACATCATGACAGCACTCACATCGGCTACGCTTGTGGGTGTAAACTGCGGCCTGGATCCCCCTGGACCCATTTGCACTTCCAACCGACATGAATGGATCTTAACATTCGGACATACTCTTGCAATCATGCTTGCCATCAATGTCCCATGGTTCGTGGCAGAATGATAGTGCTGTTTGCCTCCCATTCCTTCAGCGTTCCCACTATTGTCAAAGGTTCGACTTGCAGGCACGTCCATATTTCCGCTTAGGTTCTCCCGTTAGATATCCACCCCATCGTCAATCAGACATACGCGAACTTTCCTTTCTAGAGTCTCTGAGATCGGCAGTCTACCACTATTGGTAAGCTTCTGCTCTTTCAACTTGGCAAGTGCTGTTGCAAATTGGTCTGGTATTGAGCCATCGATGCGCCTGGACGACGGGCTCCCCGGATGGTACATTCACCGCTCTGGCAGTGTTGCCGTCCTGTATTAGATCTGACGTCTCGAAATGTTGGACTTTGATGGGTGGATACTTCCTTTCCTGATTCATCCCATTCGTGGTCTGTTGTGAACCTTCGAGTTTGTTCTTGAACACTGCTATTCGGCTATGTGTCCACTGTTGGGGCTCGAGCATTTAAGAGTACAAGTAATCAGCAGTGAAGCTCACCTACTAAGCTGGAGAGAGCTTACTCGGGTCTGATGCAAATATATATCGATCAGCAGGGGCAACTTCGCGAGCCCATCCTCCGCACTCCACGCTCTCAGCATCCCGCTGATGCCGCTCCACTATAGATGAAGCTCTTTGACCTGTGGACAGCCCTTGAGAAAGGTATCAGGGCCAATGTCAAGGCGCCTCCAGTCTAGAATATCGACGTGAAAATCTTCTAGACACTTCACTATCGATTCCTCTGTGTGCGGTGGGGCATCATCATTGACCACCACTTTGATGATGTTCCTTACTCCTCTCCTATGGAGCCATTTAAAAACGTGTTCCATATCATCTCTGCCTTCATGGTGGGCATTCCTGCGTTGTCTGGACTCTTCTGACTCGAAGTCAATCCGCCGAGTGGCGAAGTAACGCAAAGCCGAGTCGAATTGAAACCCACTATAGATGCCTTCATCGAAGAGACTTCGATTGATGGCGGGTGCACCCTCCCGAAGATCGAAACATATTTCCATGTCTGCGACAATTAGTTATCGCCTGCTAAGAGCGGCCAAGACAACTCACGCTCGTCGCCAGGTCTATAGGGAAACTCGATGGCTCGTTCGTGGGCTCTTTTCTTAACCTTGAAAGTCGAGCGAAGGTATGCGAGATTCATCTCAGTTGCAATCTCATCTGCCACCGTGAGAGGGTCTGCCTCGAGAGGATATATTGCGTGTGAGGAACCTTTCTGCTTGCCCTGGTGCTCCTGATGTCTGGGTTTGGCTGAGTCAACTCTCTTAGATGGCCTGGTGTTCTGTACCTGATTCCAGAGGTGAAATCTCGGCCTCGCTTTGTTATCCTTCCTCGCGGCATTTTCATATGGAAATTCTAGCTATAGGGTGACATTTTCTTGTTGACTTTGATGTCAAGCGCGTCATTGCCACAATCCAGTGGTGCCTTAATCACCTGGAGCTGATCATAGCTGGTATTCTTGGCAAATTGTACCGCACAATGGAATGGCATGCGGCCTCTATCGTCTCGGGTTGACAGCGTCTCCACCGAGAATCTTCGGATAAGTTCGATGGTGAGCTTGGCATCGAGATTGCAACTGATGGCCTTGTGAATACAGTTCCCCCCTTCTGCTCTTCGCCGAAGCACCTCATTTAGCTTTGACGCGTAGCTGGACGCAAGGACCGTCTCAATAAAGTGCTCCGATTGTTCTACAATACCAACAAACATCGGAACCCGTCCGGCGTTATCGCCGTCCTTCATGCATTCCGGGGTCCGATCCAAGACCCAATTGATGAGCCAACGATAGGTACCCATGTCGTTGCCTTCCGCGATGCAGTGCAGAATGTTGTCCGTCTGAGGAGACTTCAAGGTTAGGAATTCTCCATGCTCAAGGAGAAATTGCGCCAGATGAGTTTCGACGGCTTCAGGTGGCGCTTTATGGACTTTAGTCAAATGTTCAGAGAAGATGTTTGCCATTTGCTTCTTGTAATCTGCCTTTTTCAGAGGCACTCCAGGATCCGGTCGGTCGTGTTCCCCCTCCTCATCATCATCATACCCATAATCACTCCCGTCCACATAGCCGTATCTCTCCAACGCGCCATTGGCCGTACCCACCCCAGAAGTGTCGTACAGCTTGACCAGCTCACCCATTGAAGCGAACAAAGGATATAAGGTTCAACGGCACTGCAAGATGTGCGATCTTCAGACAGGGATGATGTCTGGATGTTTTCGAATCAGACTCGCCTGAGATAAACGGTGGCTTTCTAAATACTCCAAGTCCTTTCTGTCGCTTTTGGATATCCATGTGCGTAACTTCAAGTAGTTAGTACACAATCCTTGTCCAATGTACCGAGTAAGACAACATGATGTGGAGATGTCGTCCAGCAACCATGTCCGATCATGGAAGAAGGCAAGTTGGCAGTGTTCCACTTCAGCGAATGTGTGCGTCACAAAGATCAATTTGGACCATCTGAACCGGCCATTGCTTCCAGTGAGTGACTCCTCGAGGTAACCGTAGTACTGTTGAGATACTCTGTGCATCGGGCGAAGGCGATCGATAGGTCTGCAGTATTATACACGTTACCTGTCTTCGCACAGCATTATGGCCATCCGCTCAACATGACCACTGGGATGAACTTTCCGCAATTCGCTATCGTTGTATCAAAGTGCAACATGTACAATATTGTCGGAAAAATACTGGGTGCTATTGGATTGTGAGTCCAGTCTCTGCCAATCCGTGCCTCAGGAAGCCTGAGGCACTTCTGTCTCCTCCCCCTTGTGTAGGGCCTCACCAGAGGCCTTATTTTCATGTAGTCTGCTTCTCATCGTATTCACATCGTTTGAGAAGACGATATTATCCCCCACAAGATCATGAGCCCAGTCTCGGCCGGCTGAGTATGGCCAAGGTGTGAACGGCGCATATGCACAAAAGTATTCGAGGGATAGCTCGAGGACCCATGTTCTTATTAGTGATCGCGGACAATTCGCCATCTTTTGAAGAATCTCTTTTGATCTTGATCTCTTTTCGCTGCAACCAATACGGTGGCTTCTCGTAACTCCCAGAAAGAGTGTGTCGACAAGTTCCCCTCGTTAGAAGTGTTTCTTGAGGAGGACGTTGGAGAGAGAGCCGATTTCCGCACAGAGTACGACCTGGACGAGGCATATCAATACCCTCTGGCCATCGGCGAGAACAAATCAAAGCATATATCCATCAATTGCAAGTGTATGGAGGTTGGCTGCTATCGCGGCAATGCCCGTGACTACGCAACTTTGCTTGTTCTTTGTTTCCAATTCAGCTCACAACCTCAAGGACGTTGCATCAAGTGGGCGCGGATTCAGATTGTCTTCGCTCGTGCCAAAGACGACGCTGCGCATCCGAGCGTGGACAAGGCCTACCCGGAAGGCCACTTCGCTATTCGTCCTTCGGTCGACCGGAAAACGAGCAACACTCAAGCAATGGCGACAATTGGTAGAAACATTTCCCGCATTATCTTAGGTACTCAGTTACTAAAAAGCACATCTATTGAAGGGGATGTTGAGAGCATGGGAATTGTGCGCGGAACCCTTGGTCTTGGACCTGGAAGGCGAAGCGGGCGGCCTAACTGCATCACCTGGACGCTCTCGGAGAACGAAAAGAAAGGGACCGGAGTTGCAAGCATCCTCCAAGATGCAATCGTGGTCAAGAGAGGTAATCTATGCGATTTTGAGGCCAGTGTGGCCGTGAAGGCGCACAGACTAGATCACACAAGCCACTTCCTTTTTTAACCCCAGCGACAGGGTCAACCCACTCAAGTTCAACACGACCCTCAAGCCAACGAACAGAATCCGATCTTATGCGGAGAAAGACGCTTTCCACCTCGACACTGTGGGCATCAAGAGTGCCGAACCTGTCGGAGGTAACAGTGCACACTGAATGAACCGACGCCGTGAAGCAGACAAGGGCTCTGGGGGCTTAAATGGATTGGCAGCCGTGTTTTTGGTGCGATGGTCATAGCCTGTCATATCTAGCCTTGGTACACGAATTGATTACATGGAACCTCATAGCATGATGATCTGACACAGTAGCCACAGCTCATTACCGCACCAACAGGATTTACGACTGCTACCGCCTAAATCAGGTTATTTTGAATAACGTTGTGGAGTGCAGTGCTCTCAATGGTGCCTCAAGGTGGAACTGCGTGAGGGGTCACTCCCTGTCATACCAGGGGGAGAGACTATCAGTCGGACTGAGCTTGTACTCACCAGCCAATGCAGGAGATGCGTCGGCTGCATAACCAGTGAAGGTTCCGAGGTCTTGTCAATCATGTTTTGCTACCTTTGCCCTCCTTCCTTGGCAACTAATCTACTGTTCTCTTTTGTTGCGGAAATGGATGGCATGGATTGATTGATTGATTGATTGTCTAAGGCACCCAGCGGGCTAGCTACTTATCCGCTATCTAGGATTACCTAAGCGGATCCACGCTCATGCTCATGTCCATGACATATTTGGTCGACAACAGCAACCCCAACACGGCCGTACGGATGGATGGCTCCAGCGCAATCCAGTCTGAGATATGTTGCGGAAGGAGTAGGTGAAGGTGATGGAAGCTCTGTTCAACTGCTTAGTACGCCGTTAATCGAGTTTTCGGGCTTGCACTTACCACCTACAGCGTCATATCCGTCCCTGGTGTGCGATGTCAAAGCCAAAGAATATATTAGACAGTGAGTGGTTAACTTCGGACGCGCCTGAGGCCGTAGGCCGCTCAAATGTCTTGCGCGAGTATAGTCACCTGGTGTATCAATATTCTCTTTGGGATGACTGTTCTCGAGGATGCGCGAGACCAATGATGACGGAGGAAGCACTTCGACTTCTAGAGTGCATAGATCAGTTAACCAAAAAGGATAAGAGACCAGAAAGAGTGCCTCTCGTATTTCTCGCTCAGGACCTAGGCGGAACGCTGGTCAAAGAAGTGAGTAAAATCTATATGAAACTTTACTAACAGATATGTGCTTGTTGTAGGCATTAGCTATCGCATCATCTGCTCAGTCAGCTTTTACGCATATATGCGAGAATACGAGAGCCATGGTACGTTTGAGGAATACGTACGGCAAAATTTTCTCTGCTGACGCTGGGAGATCTATTGGAGCTGCCTACATAGATGCCAATATAAGCTGGAGCTTCAATCATCCCTCACGCACTTACTCCCGTGGAAAAGGGAAGTATGTCAACGCTTGGCAGATTGGGTGCAGGAGGCCAATGACGCCTTTGCGGAAGCGAGACTCTCCTGCGTCATTACAGCGAACTTCACCTCGCGTCATGCTGTAGACAGTTTACAGGTATGGGCACCATCATTTTAACCCTTCATACGTACCTTACCTTCCCCAATTTCTGACAGGTGGTCTCAAGGTCTTCAACAAAGCACAAGCTACAACGTACTTGGCCTCGGAGGTATTTGTGTACGAAAGCGAACACGAACATTATGACCTTCTCCTTAGTCTTGGCGACCTGAAAGAAAGAGTTGGGGAGGGTTTCACCAGTCGTATCAGAGCTTCGGTGCTGAAGGAAATTGGTGAGTGGCGTCTCAGCACAGCCGATCGATGATGTAATGGAAATACCAATTCCAAAACAGACGCGCAAGATTTGATGCGGTTCAGGAGATTCGTCGCGCTTTCGGTGCCCGAGTATCCTCCGGACATCCTATCTCGAACATCCCAAACTCGCTCCTTCATTACCTGCGACGAGTTCTAGAGCTCATTGACGAGTAATGGACCCAAGACTCTCTTTATACACCATCCAAATCTTCATGACCTGGCCACCATTGCGAGTGGGGTCCATCAGTATCTGCAGGATCAACGAGAAAGATACGACATTGTATCCGCGTTCACATTCGATGATGCAGATGTCCGTCACAACTCGGCGGATGCACTTCTAGGTACCTTGATCGTTCACCTGGCTACTCGCTTCTCAGAGACCTTTACGGCAACCTCGTGTCTCGCCACTCTGGGCACTGGCCATTAGATCTCAAGGGGTGGACTTTTCCATGCATTCTCGGATCTACTGTTAGAAGTTTTGGCGAATGAGTCCTGCTTCAATGACCCTAGCTGTCCAGGACAATCAACTCCCACTAATACCCATAAGCCGTGTTACTCCCTTGTTCTCGGAGCCTTTGGGAACGCTGCCACTTCGATTAAATGGTTACTCCACAGTATTCGAGAACTAGTCTCGGGCTGTGAGCTTTGCATCAAAGTTTTCATCTTTACTGCCGAGCCTCCTGAGATCACGTCATCCTTTGTAAGGGTATTGGGTGCAGACAGTCGCAAAATTGGAAGTCCAAATACATCAGCTTGGTGAATGTTGCTCAAGCATCGAGCGACGCATTGAGGCTGGCCTCTCCGACAAATCGTGCTCAGCCTCTACCACTCGACTTCTATGGTCTCATCACTGGAGAGCTCAGGCTCCGAGGACTTGAGAGGGTGCTCGATCTACTCTCGCTATGGGGCGAAGATTTGGCTCTAAGAAAGAAGCATTGAGTGGATTCGGAGCAACAACGACCAACCAGCGGGAAATGTGCCGTTGGCCATTTCGAACGTGTCCGACCTCATTCCTCCTAAGGCTATATTCTCATTCATCTTGGAATCCATGGAGGAAGATTGTCGTGCGCATGTCTTTGAGATCCTGGACATGATCATGTTTACCTTCGAACCCTTACCGGAGTGTACCGTCCGTGAGCTTTTCAACAGTGTATGAACGTATTCAAGCGGGATTCGACTGCCCTTTCGTTTATGGGGTCTTCTAATTCATCGTCAAGGACGAATGCACTTAGGACACGGTAATCTAAGCCAATATCTATTCGAGATCCGTCGCCTCCATTATGGAGAGGAGAGTGCTGCGATCCATGGGCGCTTAGCTGAGTGGTGTCTACAGCACATCATGTCCTCAGATGGACAAAGCTCTTTGACCAAAGGTACCGCATCATCCGGCGAAGTGCGACTATCATTATCATACGCCACCAAGTATTGGCCTTCTCACGAAGCCCTCACGAGTTGCCCCACGGATTCTGTTTGGCTCGGTTGTCAGCAGTGGCAATTATTGAATGATAAACATCTACTTTTGCGCTGATCTCAGGCATATTCTCTACTCCAAGCCTCTGACTTCGAGGGGTGTAAACTTTCCGACGACCGATCCTTGCGAGATGCTTCATGCCATATCAAATACTATTCCCTTACGCGACGCTGGAGATATGGCGATGCACGAATTGCTTCGGCATGCCGCCAAACCCGGGAGTCTTAAAGTCTTCTAAGCACTCATGAGAAAGTAATGTATAGGCTTGATTTTTCCAGACGCTCCTCACCATTGCCAACAATACATGGTCATCACGATCTGCTATGGGAATCCTGATGTACTGGAAATACTGCTGAGCTTATCAGAACGCAATGACTCAGATACTTCCCAGTGGACCGTCTCACAGTAATGGCGGTGTCACGGCACAACCTCGAGTGTGCTATGCTCCTGTTACCTTACTTGTATATGAAAAGCGAGAGCAATTTTTCATGTCGACCGAACTTAGAGAGGTTGCTGCACTCGACTATGTCCATCAAGGCCTGGGATGTTCTACGGAAGACGTTGAAAACTCGTGCGAAACTCGAAGCTCCTCGGGACGCGCTCATAGGTCATTTCCTGAAAGAGTATCTGCCCAATGACGCTGAGAAGTGCAAAAGCTTCTTCAAGATATGCAAAGATGTGTTTACAAAGCGAGAAATGACGAATGAATTCGAAACCTGGACCCTTCGCAGCATCTTCCGCTAAGCAATACAATGGAATGAGTCGAACCTGATCGAATTCCTTATTGAAGAAGGGGCTAGTCCTAATAGCTTATAGCTGAACAGCGAGTATCGTCCTGGGAGCCAGGAAAGCCCATTATTTCAACCTGTCAGGAGTCAGGCTCAGGGCTGTGAAGGCGCGGATCCCGATGCTTCCGGCAGCTCCGCTGTGAACCAGTTTGGGTATCCTTTGGATCTCGCTCGCGCTTCAGATATTGCACGCGCCTTATTGGCTAAAGGCGGACATCAACAAGAAGGGGCAAGGAAGCATGCATGTGTTGCAAATGAGTTTAGATACAAAGATTTGTTAAGAGAGCTGCTCTCACACGAGGATATTCACCAAAAGTTCCTCACGAAAGCTGTCTCCGCAGCCTTTCGGCAAGAGTCTTCTCCAAGTGTACTGGAGTTGCTTCTGGATCGTTGTCTGATGACAGGTTACCTGCCCGACCGCGGCTGGTATCCGTTACGGCATGCTTTGGATCTCCCACTGCACATCACAAAAGCCCTCATGGACTTCGATATTGACGTCAATCGTGTGGTTTGCGAGGAACATGAGACGGCTCTCCACAAGATCCGCCAGGATACGGACTTGAAGCCGATCAAGCTACTTATCAAACGTGGTGCGAACCTGTCAGCGCAGAATATCTACGGAGAGACGCTTCTCTTCAAAGCTATCAGCTTCGGCAACATCGCGGCTACCATGCACTTGCTTGGCTGTGGTACTGATGCTACGTTGACAAGCATTTTTGAACAAGCGTGCTTCACTGCTCCGTATGAAACCTTAAGGCGGATCCCTGACGCAAACAAAGATAGGGACATAAATCAACCACTGGTTAATGGGGAGACGGCTCTACAGATAATCTGCGACAGAGACGGGCCTTTCCTCGACAAGAAGTGGATTATCCGACACCTCAGATTTCCTGCTTTCGACATCAACGCAGGCAGTCCAAAGTGGCCCAGTGCTCTTTATAAAGCCATTCTAACGTTCACTCTGGATCTGGTGAAGTTCCTGATTTGGAAGGGTGCCAACGTCACCATGGAGGATCATGCCGGACGAATGCCTATTCACTGTGCGCTGTACCGTTCTCTAGAGTACGTCAGGCTTCTATTAAGCTATGGGCTACTATTAAAGGACCTGATAAGCTTGGGAGGCATGCTCTTCGTTGTGCAGCCGCTGGTGGGCGGCCCGATGTGGTTGAGTTTGTACTCGAACACCAGGACGAGCTCGTCAACACGCCGGACTCCAATTTTCTGGGCTCTGCGGCCAGGGCATCTTGGGGACATGATTTCTCATGATGCAGCTGAAAAAAGCCCTTGCAGAGGTAAGACTGGTTGGGCAAGGCATGGATGGAAACTGTTATCCTTATTTATTGGCGCAATTCATGGAAGCCCGCATTGGATGGAAGCCGGGACATGGTCTCTCACCCGAGGTCAAGCACTGGGTACAGCTTTCAATGAGGCAACAACGGTCAACAAACGCATTAGGGGAGTGGATCAACGCTGGAAAGAGGGTTCCGCAGGACTCCTCACGCTACTGTGACATGTGCTGGACTGTAAGTATTTACTGCAACATCCCTTGCTAGCCCTTTTGCTTACTCAATGATTTCAGAGTTTGATAGGGCAAGCATGGTACTGTGTCGATTGCGACATGGACTGCCACTTATGTCTCAGGTGCATACTCTCGAAGAGTGACATATGTGAAAAGTGGCATGATTGGGGTACAGGAGAGAAGTAAGAGGATACCTTTACCTATTTTGGTGAGGAATGTTTGGAAGAAACAGAAGAGTGATATAAGATATGCTCTTGTGGTTTTGCACATCGCGGCTGAGCTTGACTCGCACTACCACTCACCTATTTGATGAAACATGATTTAACAACATCCCGGTAACATCCTCCAAATTATTTTTGGCAAACCGAAGATACCTTGAGTGTAAAAGAGTTATCATGTCGTTCTTGGGCGGGCCACCCTGCAAAGTATATGTACGTAGAATGGCTTGGAATCGTCCAGGCACTACCAATGAACTAGGAGGAACATGCAAATCTTTCGTTTCTTTAAACCCATCATGCCTTCATAATTGGAAAATGGAGTATGTACGAGCCAGATAACCACCAGCTCCACCGCGAGAGCAGCACAGAAGCCGGGGAATCCATCTGACGTCGCCCCTCCAGGCATCTCCCCTTCTGTTGTACTAAACCGGTTCTGCTCAAACGAGCGCCGTCAGCGGGAAACATCGAACGATGAAAGCCCTAACTGGGTGGACAATCTAAAAATCAATGAGGGAGGAAGACACAAAAAAGAGAGTATTGCCATAGGCGCTGTCAGAGGCAGAACGACCCCTTACATATCGAGATATCCCACACTCAGGCCATGAAAGTGATTTTTAGGAGCCAGATAACCGCCAAATCCACAGCGAGACAGTGCAGAAGCCAGGGATTTCATCTGGCGTCGCTTGTACAGGTACCTTTTCTTCTGTTATTGTTGAACCAGTCCTGTCTGACCGGCCGAGAGTGGTGTTGAAAGTACGAAGCAGGCCTCCAATATAAGCTTCTTTTATTAGCGGCGTTGAAAGGTGAAGAAGATACATGGATAAACTGATCATTCTAGGCGCCGCTTTCAGGCAAGACGATCTCATAGATGCGAAATGTCTACACCCTTGGGCCGAGTAGGAAAATGTACGAGCCAGATAACCGCCGACCCCACTGCGAGAACGGCGCAGAAGCCAGGGATACCATCTAGCGTCTCCCTCTTGCAAGTCTTTTGTACATGGCGTACGTCATGTAAGAGCCAGCCCTGTCCGACAGGCAAAACCTTGTTACGATGTGTGTCTGCCGTTCGAGAACGATAGACTGACGGGCGTGCTTGTTGCTTGCGCAATTTTGCTTGAGAAAGTTAATCGCTATAGGCACCCTTAGCGAGCCAGAACAGTTCGATGGAGACGAAAACCATCTCGCTCTTGGGCCATGCCACAGGCAATGCGAGGGCAATGCTGGTGGAAATGTAGGAGCTAGATAACCGTCTAGCTCCACTGTGAGAACAGTGCTGAAGCCAGGGATCCTATCTGACGTCCGTCTCGTCCAAGCGTTGTGTACATGGTGTGCGCCGAACAATGGCCAGCCCTGTCTGGCTAGCAAACCCGTACATCAATTTCCCCCCCGTGGACCTTTGGGGCACGCTGACTCTCCTGCTTGTTGCTTGAGAGAGTTGATGGCTATAGGCACCATTGAAGTTAGGATGAGTCCATAGTTGATTGGAGACACCCTGCTTCTCGGGCCATGCCACTTGCAAGAAGTCCTTGCGTAGATGTACGAGCCAGATAACCACCCCTCCATAAATGCGAAGCAGCGCTGAAGTCTAGGGGATATCCATCTGGCATCCAACCTCGGAGCTTTTGCTGTTGTTTGAGGACCCTGCTTGGTCAAGATCGTGCTGCTGACACTTTCCGTGTTTCTTCATCGATAACTGCCCTTATTTGGAACCAAATAGCCTCTCTACAATATTACCCTTCGCTCGGAGGCTGTACTTATTCTTGGCTGGCGTTTGGGAGAGCCACGGTGGGGTAGTGTGATCCTCTCAGACATAGCCGTGATGTAGGTGATGGGACTTGCATGGGATCGGTAATGCAGTAGGTTAGGGGCAGAGAATATGTAGTCCCGGGGGATATTGACACTGGCATGAGTTGGTGGATGCCGGGGGTGGGCAAATCGTAGAGCTCTGGTATATCGTCCCCTATGCAGTCAGCCATTGCTTTCATAGAACCGAATGTACTGCAGTGGACATTGTCGAAAATTTGCCTCTAAATTCGATTACTCGATGTGAGACGCCGAATAGGAACCCTCTAAGATAGCGGGGGAAATTCTCAATGCCGATTTCACTACTCGTGTGACTAGTGGTCATTTATCTCAGTGTCTTCGTCCCGTAGCAGGGCAGTGGTTGCTGATGGGAAATAGTCGCGAGCTTCAGGCGAGAGCGACGACGCGCATAGCGATGGACGTGCGGTCTGTTGTGTGATAGGATAACTTAAGAAGAGAAGAACTGAAAGGAGAATGCACAAAGGTTTTATGTTAAAGAAGACGCCCCCAATGAGTCACAGAAAATGGTAGTGGCGTTCCTGTCCTGAGCCACGGTTCGGCGTGTCGTTGAACCTTGGAAGGTAGGAAGCACTCGCGACTTTAGCTGTGCCTGCCGTCTGTAGGCAGAAAAGTGTGAGCTCGCAAGAATCGTAGAGGTAGTTGACCTGAATTTTCTGAATATTGGCCTGATTTGAAGTGTTGTGGATATATGCGTCCACCTCTTGTGGACGACGACAATTATACGTCCATACGACGAAAGCCACACCGTATCTAGTACCCATCGCTCCGACGCACTTTTGTAGTCCAACACTCATAGAATCCCCATGTCCTTCCCCAACGCCAAGCAATGCATGCTAACCCCGTATATCGTGCTTCATGCCCCCAACCTCAAGCCGCCCTCTCCCCAAGTATCCTCATAGCCCCCACGTCTCCCTAATGTGCCGCCGCCTTCCTCCTCTCAATCTCCTCCTTCAGCAGCACCAAATCCTGCTCAGTAGCCTCAAACTCCAGACCCTGCTTAATCCACGCCTCAGCCTCATCCAGCCGTCCCATCTCAAGCAAACACTTCCCCCTCCTCCACCAGGCCTTCGCATTGCCCACCTTCTTCATCTCCACACTAGCCTCTGCATCCACCGCGCCCTCGGCCCAGTTCTGCTGCGCCATGTTCGCCTGCGCGCGGTTCGCCAACAGGCCGGAGACTTCTTCGCGCACGAGACCCGAGGGCTCCCAGTGCGGGCGCCCGCGCGCCATGTCGATGGCCAGGCTGTAGAGCTTGATGGCTTGGGCTTGGTTGCCTTTGCGATGCTCGGTGTTGGCGCTGTCGCGCAGCTTGTTGATTTGCGCGGAGCGGGTTGCGTTCACGGGGACGGGTGGGGGCGGGACGCCTGTGGGTGTGCCGACGTTGAGAAGGCTTTTGTGTAGGGCGTTGAGGGCGGCGAGCTCAGTGTTCAGCGCATTGCTGGAGGGGTTCGCGGAGATGGCTTTGGTGGTTGGGTCGATGTGAAGAGGTAGGAGGGTGAACGTCTCTGGGGACTCCATTCTGTAGACTTTTCGGAGCGGTTGTGCGTGTGAGGTACGGTGCGTTGTGGGTTTCGGGAGTTCTTTAGGTTGGCGTTTCTGGGTCTGTCGGGCATCTGGACACCTGGAGATATTGTGGACCTTGCCTTATCGATAAGAATTTATGATCACGTGGAGCCCAGCTTTCACTGTGATGACTCAGCGACCCGCCTGCGAACGTCATAGGGAAGAACAACTTTAAAAGTTCATCGAATGATATCAATTCCAGTGACCTGCGAGTGTTCATTATATTTTATTGCTACGGCAGAGTTGCCCTACATTTGAGCACAGATCTGGAACATGTCCATAAATGGGGTTGACACCGGTAAACTCTGACCGCCCTTAACACATTCTGCCGTGCCGGGCTAAGAGGCTGAGCCTCATACTAATGGTGAAGAAGATATCTCTACGCACCACTGCGCCCTAGTCTTTGTAGCGTGCTTCTGGACGTGGCGCTGAGCTTCCTCTTTGAGCCTATTTCGATTTTAGCTTTGCATAGCGGGAGAAGCTATGGGTTAAACTTACTGCACCTCATCCCAATGGAAGTCAAGGGTAACCACAGTATTGATGGGATCCGAAAACTCCGGAGTAAGTAGGAGCGAATACACTGTATCGATGACATCTTTGTTCGTTGTGTCTACCGTCCAATTGCGGTCGAAGATGGAATGGCAGATTCGACCATGGCGATTGATATTCGGGTGGTAGATGGGCGTCACGAAGCGGCCTGTAGGAGGAGAAGAAGGATAGTTATTGCCCATCTCGAGGTACAAAACGAACGTGCCGTCGACGTAAGAGCTACCCGGTGGTCCTTGCATGATGACCTTCCACATGGAAAGTTCGCCTCGCAAACGTAGACATCGTAGTAAGGATGCAACTTCGCCCCCGAGTTGCGAATCTCATTGTGGATACGCGCCAAACGCAGGTTGCTGTCGCTGCGGTTCGCGATGCTGACGCCGCTCGAGAACTGGCCGAGCTCTACAAATGATGCAGAGAGTAGTGGATGCTCTTTGCGGCGGGGAAAAATATCCCGTGTCACGACATTGACCCGGGCATTCTGCTTGGCGGAATGGAAGTAAAATAAAGGAACTCGACTGACACGGCCAGCCTCAAACGGAGGGGTTATCTCTGGACGCTCTAAAGTGGACAGCACAGGTTCCATCTCACAGATCGCCATGGCATGTTCCATCTGGTCTGGTTGAAACAAGTATCCGCTAGTCAGATGAGAGATCGCCTTCAGATCGAGGTTCTCTACGTCACCGATGCAGAACGAGTCTAAGACGATGCGGTCTCGGAGCAGGGCAAGAGCCACGTCTTGGGGCAATCGATGCGACTTTGTATCATCGCCATCGGAGAGGCAGATTATTCGAAGCTTCGCATTGGGATACCTGGACGCATACTGAACCAGGGTGTCGTGCGCTAGCATGATAGAGTCCCATAGGGCGGTATCTCCAGAAGCCTGGATGTTGTTGAGTTGATGCCTGAAGTTTTCGACTGCCTGGGTGATATCTTGCGTGAGTGAAGCAGTCGATCGAATGGTCACCAATCCAACGTGCGTTTGGAACCCGTATGCGAGCAGCCGATTGATGAAAGCATCAAACATTTGCTTTAGAACATCAAGACGACTCAATGTTGGTTTCTGTTTCTGCCTAGAATATTGAGTCACCTTCACTCGAAAGACCAGGGGTTGTGCTGGCTCAGAAGAACGATCAACAGGCCCGGCAGAAGCAGGAGCCGCTTCTGGGTCATCATATACCGGCTCGTCAGTGAGGCTTCCCGTTGAGTACTCTTCGTTGAAGAATTGCGAAAGCAATTGCCAGCTGTTCAAGCGCTGTCCTGTATAGTGTTTGTCGCCATTGTGTACCAGCTTTGACCAGATCGTCCATGAATCCACAACGGATGTCCACGGATCAGTCTGGAAGAGCTGGCGGTAGTACCGGAAAATTATGGAAGCCAGGCTCTTTGCAGTGCCTTTGGGCTCCCAATAACATACCACAGGAGTGTCATATCGGTGTCCGCTGTACACTTTCACAAGGCACATGTCCTGAGACGTACCGGTCGATTTAGAACTCCGCTCCACGGGAGTGATGATGATCGCATCGGTATCACCTATGAAGGCACGGGCACTTCCATCAGATGGCAAGAGGAGCGTGTTTCGATGGTGAAGCGTGAACGTAGGATACCGACCCTTTGTCATCCTAAAGGCGTGCATATACAAGCCATTTACGGTCACATTCTCCCGAAGGGTGCGCTGGAATTCACCCATTGGTGACTTGAACATGATACTACGCTCAGGTAAGATGGCGATCTGAACATGGTCGATATCGTGTCCGTTGATCCAAGCAACGATCGATTGTTTGAGAGCGAAGTTCGGCCGCAAATCAAGGTTGACAAGACGTATATTCGTACAAGGCGAAGTCTCGTGCGTCTGGAACCAATGTTCGATGTTCTTTCGCTCGTAATTGAACCCGTCAAAGGTTGTTACCGGGTCTTCCATGAGCTCTGTCGAGATCGGGCACAGATACTCAGCTGGAGTATCAAACTTGACTTGGTCGACAAGAGAAAGCCCGGGAGGCAAATGGACTTGTGGTGCATCGCCGCCAGGAACCCATGTCAGCGGCTGGTTGAGTACGCGGTTTTCGGAACGATAGATCAAGAATGCGGCCAAAGAATCTTGGTATTGTTGAAGTCGGATCCATCGGTTCCTCAGGGTCTCGAGGGTTTGTTCGACAGCTAGGGCTCGTTGACGGTAGCGGTAAAGTGTAGACCGGCGGTGGAGATAATCTAGCTCCTCACATTGATGCTGAATCTGTTGCTGGTGGATTCCGCGGAGCATAGTCAAGACCTTCATCGCGTTTTGGTGTCGATGTCTGTCGTTCGACCCAACTTGGATAATGGCGAGAAAGTCGTCAAAAGACTCATGCGAAGATAGGAAGTCCTTTAGCTCGTCCAAGGCAGGACGATCAAACATGGGGTTTTCAGTCAGCTCGGCGATGCTGTTTGTACTGGGCAGTTCTGCTGTGGCATTTTCATTTGCCTCCACATCAATGAATCCACAGCGGCCCTTCATACTAGCGCTTGAGTCCACACATAATATGACAACCTCATCAGGATCTTTGAGCTGTCGCTGGTGCTGGTCGCCAAACGATTCGAAGACCGCCGTGCCTTCGGCATTCCGACGCTCTAAGATGGGGATAAGCAGCTGCGTAATGATGGAAACGTCTACCGCCTCCTCACGAATCAAAGCCGTCGGACGAAACATGTTGATATCCTTTCCAGCTTCACCGCAAGCTTGTCGGCCTACGTACACGGCCAAGAATCCGGCACGATCAAGCGTAAGAACGGGTGGGTCCGTCGACGGCAGCGCGGAGGGGTGAATGACGCCAAATTTGTTCTGGCTGCACAAGGTTGACAGATAGTGCAGATCAGTGAACTCGATGGGGGTGGCCACCTTTTTGAGATCCCCATGGTCAGCGTAGCGAGTATTTGAGACGACGGTGTCAAAGTCTAGCCCGATGACCTTTTTCTTGACGCCACCAGACAGAACACAAGCACGATAAAGGCTTAAGTCGAAAGCTGGAGCCTTCTGGGTGTCATTTTCGTTCGTCCAGCGCAATGGGCCTCCAGATATGAATGCGTCGTAAACGCCGCGGTCGACCAAGCCAGATACGGTTTGGACCGGTACAATAGCAGGCTCCATGGTGATGGGGTTCCGAAGCTCGTAAATCCTGAAGGAGCCTATGTACGGCAGTCCCGTATGTGTTTTATCCATAGATATTTTGAGGTGCTTCGCCTTGTCCAGGATTAGTCCGAAAAGCAAACGAGAGCCTTCCAGAATCCGTGACGGGGACTTGACTATAGCCAGAGGCACTATGTCTTCCAGAATCTCGTGGAAAGCCTGGACGATGGCAGCACATTCAGCCGGATGCGGCGTCTCGCCTCGCATTAGTATATGCATCGCCCGAACAGCAGGCGGGAATCGAGTGAGCAGCATCAGTATGTGTAGGACTGCATCCTGCTGTGGCTCCTCCATTTGTTTCGCGTTGACCAGATCGGCGAAAACACGAAGTGACGAGAGAAAATTGGCGATGCCACGTTCGGATTGTTTGACTGGGATTTCCCATGCTGCCTTTCGCTCATATATGGCATTCTTGCCATGGGGTGCGGTGTCCGCTGCTCCTGTGTTCATCGATCGTTGCACGGCGTAAATGTTGAGAACATTGTTGACGACGCAGTAGCCGAGACCTGCTTTAGCTACCGAGAGGCCTACATTATGCGCAGTAATTTGTATTGGCATCTCCGCTGTGTGAAGATCGAGGGTAGTGGTTATACTGTCTGCTTCTGACCGCGAGCTACTCTTGTCTACCAGATCTTGCTCATGATCAGGAGTGCAAACGGCGAAAACGGGGATTTTGACGTATCTCACAGCATCAAAACCGCTGTCTGGATCTTGCAAGCCACCGAATGGCTGAAGTGTTTTGCCTTCCGTGAATTCTGGAAACCGTTGGAAGACGGCGGTACGCATTGACGCCAATGTAGGCTCTTTGAGTGGGGTCGTCACAACTTCGTGGTTGCCATGAACAATGACAAGGGTATGCAGGGCATCAACTAAGCCATCCGTATGGGTGAGAGCAGCATGTTGATCCAGAGCTCGTGCGGTCGCGCAATTGCATTCGGATGCCTTTGGAGCCTCATCCTCAGTATTGATACCAAGGTGCTGCTTCACCTGGCAACGAAGGTCTCCAAGTGTCGAATTGAAGGTGAGTGAGTGTGTTATCTGGAAGAAGAGGGATAGCATTTGTGTCGAGATGATGCCGAGCCAACTCTGGAGTGATGACACGGACCCTGAGCGGGTTCTCAGCTGTCGGCTTGTTGGTCGACTGTGGTGGTGGTACTGTGATAGCGGGTCTTGGCTGAACACATGATTAGTAAGTGTACCCTACCATTCAGTCAAAAAAGACGGTTTACTTACATCTGAGCCTTCCATGGGAGCGGCGTCATCAACGACAGCAAAGACCGTGTCTTTGTCATTGGGGAGGGCGTCAGAAAGAGGATCCTCCAAATCCAGCATAGGCCCATCGAAAGCATCGAGATGCAGCGTGATACCTGCATCGTGAGGAATGTTTAGCTTCAAGATAGGTCGCCGGGTGCGGATTTTGTCGAGCAAGGCTGAGCACGGCTGACCAGGCGGCAAGACCACCAGTAGGCTCGCCTTCCGTCCGGATGCAAGGACGATCTGGACGATGTACCTCGCCATAGCGAAAATCAGTGGGTGTGCCCAGTCGGAGTTGGTTGTGTGGGGAACGTTGGTGGGGTGGGTGATGTTGTGGTAGAGAGAGGGGCTGTGGGTTTTACAAGGTTGGGTGGCTTCCAAGAGGCGCGCCCAGTATCACGTGCGCACGCGCGGGAGGCAGGCGCACCCGTACAATCACGTCTGGAGGTACTGAGGTGAGACCGCTTACGAACGTTCGATAACACCCTCATATTTTGTGGGCTGGGCGCTTCTCGCAATCAGGCGTTAGCGTGAATGTCTCAAAGGGGAACAGTTCACTTACTCAAGTCTTGTGCGGATTCAGTCCCTTTGCAGAGGATCAGCCATCCTATGGCAATCATCTGAAGTGCGCAGGAAAGTATCCTACCGGTACACTGACCCTCGACCCTTGTCGGAACTGACTGGATTGCTCCAATCAAAACCCTTAAGCTCTTCAGCTACGAACATTGTTGTATGTTATGAATTTTTCCGTGTCCTGACTATCCTCTCCGGATTCAGCCACTTGTCTCACCGTGAGACAGTCTGCCCATCTCTCTCAGAAGTTCTGTGAGATATCAGAACCACTCCAGTCCACCTTGTTCTTCTGCAGCATATCCTCAAGTCTACTAGAACTAGGAGTCAGCTTCCTCTGATCACCAACATCCCCCTCCGTGTCACCTGTACGGCGTCTAACAACCCCCGCGACCTTATCCTTGGCAATACCAATGGGCGAAGGGGTCTTCTTGTAGGGAGTAATTGGATCTTGAACCGTACTTTGGTTGAACATACGTGCCTAGTATTCAGCGATTGAATTAGTAGGCCTGGCTGGGTCAGAGACGAAGAGGTATTGCGGCTACGCCTGGTACCCTCTGATGTAGAGCTTGAACGCTGTTTCGGCGCCGTTGGCGACTTCGGTGTCGGAACCATATAGCCTGAAGCCGCGATGAGGTTGGGAAGACCGACGCTTCGTGGCAAACCACCAATGCGTTAAGGGCTTGTATACGGATCTTCATAAAGTTTTAGGCCTGGCGAGTATGTAGCGCGTCTATTCGGCGTGAATGGAGCTGCTTGTGGAGCCCGGTTTGAATCTGGTAGTGGAGGCAGAGGCGTTGAAGGAGTCATAGGAAGCGTCGCACGGCGCCGAGGAGGCCGGAATGGAGGGCATGGTGATGACGAGTCAGGCGTGAGTGGTTCACCAGTCTTGGGGTTGAGTAAAGGAAGCACAGGCAGCAGCTTCTCGTCAAGTTTTCTGAATATGTCGCTATACTTTAGGGAGAGTAGTTCCGCCTTCGACGACGCAGAATCGGTTCGGGGCGGGGTACGATACTTGGAGACCTTGGTCTTCGGTATACTTTGGACAAGAGTCCATCCGATAGGGATCGCGGACGCCCAAAGAGTGATGCAGGTTCGGCCTTCAGTGCACCATCGAACAGACCAACGCGTGACACCGGGTTCCATATCGGGCGAGAGTACAAAGCAGGCTGAATACGGCCCAGCCCAGCAACCTGGCGGGCCAGCTTCCCATTTGATTCCACCAAAACTCTGTTCTGCGAGCGCAATTCGGCGTTCTGCATCCGTATGGTGCGATTCTCCTCTCTGAGCTTGGTCGCACTGAATGCACGCTCGAGTTGACATTCCTCCTCCACGGACATGTCTCGAAGTCCGTTGTCCACGGCGGCGACGCCTGGCCCAGATGCGTGTGGTCTTGAGATGGCCAATTCCGGAAAGATTCCGTAACGACAAAGTGGGACTTGACGTTCTTTTTGTAGAGCCACATATATGTAGTGAAGATTGGGACCTTGAGGATCGTGGTCATTGGATGACTGCGCGGCCAGCGGAGTATCCAAACGAAGGTGGAGAGCTTTGTATCCACCACGTAGGTAAGCAGACCACGAAGCCGGGTTTTGATATCTGGCAGCCAGTCTGCGAACAACGAGCCCTCTGAAGGTCGCAAGGACAGGGTCAACTTGTAGAGCTGGTGCAATGTGTCCTGAACTAGGTCCAATATCTCGGCTTCGCCCTTGTTGTGTTTGGCGTTGTTGATAACTGTAGCTAGTTGTGTCCAAGCCATCTTCTCAGGACTGCTAATGTGCATGAGACATTTGTGGATAACCGTCCGACTGAGCCTCAGGAGGTCACAGATCGAGTCTAGTACAACGATATCCAATCCGAAGTCGGTGGTTTTTGTCAAGAACGTGCCCAAAGCAACCCAGCCTCTCAGCTCTGTAGTGCTGATTGCTTCGTACCATGAAGCGGGAGACTCTAGGAGCTCAACAACGTCGTAATGGAGATACTAGGTTAGGAGATCGCTCAGCCGACTGGCGGTGAGCGAATTGACAAAAGCGAGTGCAAGCGACGGTATCGGACTTCGGACGGTCGCGGGTGGATCCGGAGTACTTTGTTCGTGTTGGAGTTTCTGTTCGAGGCTGAACAGAGATCGAAGGCCACTCTTCTTGTGCCTTAGTGCACTACCATGTCCCGGAAGACTCGGAACATCGCCCTGGGGAGCGGATCCATTGGCTTTCGTGGTCTTTCGCTTGGATGCGAGCTTGCTCAGGGGAGGCCTAGTGGATACTGTGTTACACTACTCCGCGGACCAGACTCAGCAGTGGTTGGTCCAACAAAAGTTGACAATAGCAACTTACGAGCACCACGAAATTGCTTTCAAAGAGAAAGGGTTGCATGGAGTGTACGTGATGGTGAGCCCGCGATGCTCCTGCGTAGTAGTGAATTGGGACCACAAAACGGGGAAGGTTGAGCCAAAGTCAGACACCCCCTTGGGGATCGTAATTCCTGCTCCGCGATGATGTAATGTAGCCCTCGATGCACAAACCACCCTCAGTCTTCCTCGTGCGCCATCTCCTCATCGTCAAACATCTTAGGCAGAAGGATCTTCGTGTTCTCATATACCAAGAACGTAACAACCGTCGTAGGAATAACTCGTAAGGTATTTGGGACAACACTGTACTCCCATGTCAGCAGTTATCACTCCCCCTTCCTCGGGATCAACATACCCCTTATAAAACGCCAAGAAGCCTTCATTCATCCACGTCTTCCTGATAACATCGATCAGGCCCGTATACTGGCTCGCGGCATTATATTGCTGCATCCGAGCGCGGATGGGCTGATATGGGTATGTAATCGCGCCGGCCAGCAGCTTACTACCACCACTCATGTAGATGTAATCCCAATTACTTAGGTTCTTCTGGCCGCCCACCGCCTCACCTCTGCGATGCTTCATCTTCTCGTATATGGCGAATTGAACGGCACCGTGAGCGACCCCTAATGTAGAAGGAACAAAGCCTGCCCATAATCCCTTGAGTCCCCGGGTTGTATATACGTGGGAAAGGCCTTCGGCCATCGATTTGTACGCTGCCGGGTGATTCGCGCCCCGTTCGAGCATGCGGGTTTTGACGACCCAGATGGGGTTTGTGCAGGCGCCAGTGAGCAAGCCTTTTTTGACATGTCAGCATGAACGGTCTAGGTTTGGATCATGGATGCGTGCGAGCGAAATCTTCTTAACCAGTCCTTGGCGTCTTTGTGTGATGAAAAAGCTGTGATGATCCTCCCAAACCGGCACCCTCATGGGGATAAAACATACCAGCGACGATACTCGCCCCAAAAAATTCCGCCCCACTCAATACATCCCCCTCCCCATTCCTCCCCCGCCTATGCCTCAGAATCTCCTTCGCCCTCCCGTAAAACAAAAAGTATAACCCCCACCCAAGACTATTTCCCAGCATATTCGGCCATAGCCCTCTATATAGAGCCCTCAATCCCCCTTCATCCCTCACAACTCCTCTAAATATACGAAACGAATCGCCGCGCCGAGATCGCGTCTGTGTATTAAGTTGGAGCCTATTCTTCAGCAGATCCAGCGGATGGACGGTAAGGCAGGATATCACGCCCGCGCTGAACCCGGCGACGGATTCAACAATAGAGGGGGGAAGCGAGGAGGTGGGAAGACGCGTTGAGGTGTTTCCCTCGATTGGGGGGAGGGCGCGGGGCATGGTGGAGGCGGTGAGGAAGACGATGGGTTGGAGATGGAGTGCGGCGCATGTCTTTACGGAGAGGTCATTGCGTTGCGAAGAAGGATCGGCATGCAAAGAACGGTGAAATGGAAGTCTGGAAGCTCACGTCATGGTGGTGCAGAAACGGAGGTAAAGAGACAGTTGACGTCCCGGGGACTCGAGGTTGGGAGCTATGACCGGGCACATGGGATTTCTCGCGTGGGGGGCGCTAGTGGATCGTCATCAGGGTGGACGTGCATCTCCGTTCTCCTCGGCATGGCAAATGGCCTTGGTGACATCCAGGCTGAAGAGAATGCAACGTCATCTTTCATCTGATATTCGCTTCGTCAAAAGCGGGCGTTCACAATCGTGGACCTCGGTATTGCCCAATTACTAAGGTACGAGAAGCGCGCTAGTCCATATTGGGGAGGCCGAAGAGAGTCTCCCTACGAAAACTGACCACCACCGTTATCGGGGATATATCCAAGTCATCAACTATGTACGACACTTGTCTGCCTCCCTACATGTATTGATCCTTCTTCACTTCTTGCAACAGTCATCCTTCTTGCCCCCAAAGGCTAGCTGCGAAATCTTGTCTACCAACGTAGAACCCTGCTTCACACCGCTCGGCACGCTGCAGTAGCTCGGTGGAACATCTAAGCACGGATTCCTCGTGAAGAAGTTCCTTGGCCTCAGCAGCAATGTCATCGGCTCCGCGGGCATGACTGGGAAGTCCTCCGGAGATGGGAAGTGTGTGATGCCGAAGGTGTGCCAGAGGACGACGTCGGTATTAGTGAGGTCCGCATTGGGGTTCTTAGCAATCCATAGCGGAAGACCTTGCGATGGCTCGCCGGACGTCTGGGGTACGTGGCGGCCGGCGGGATGGATTTGTGCGTCGTCATCTGCCCTTGTCAGTTGCGTTGCTTCAGAAGCAGAATGCCCGGTTGGACTCACACTTTGTAACGTGCACCGCATGGCGAGCGAATCCAGCACGCTTCCATACCAAGCCACCTTCCTTGGGCAGGAGTTCCGGCACCTCTCTGCTCACGAGCTTATACGACACTGGCTTCTTGCTGTACGGGTTTAGCTTGCTCTCGTTGCACATCTCCCACGTCCGGCTCGTCGCGCCATTGTAATCCGTCTTGGACTGCTCAGGAGTGGCGAGTTTTGTCTTTTTCGCATAGAAAGCATTGCCGTACTTGTTCTCAGCGCTACCAACCTCGCCAGCTCCACGAACGGCGTCGACCATGAAGACGGTGTTGTCCGGTCCGTCGATATTCGGGTCGATACGCAAGCAGAAGAGATGCTGGTGGTTGTGTGCGTTGACGCCGGGGTACACTTCAGTTCCCCAACCATGCGTGTCCTCGCCTGGGTTCATGGCATACGTGTTCAGGATACCGGTGAGCTTGATCTCAAGTTGTACTGTGCCGTCTTGGTGGAAGATCCAGTATACGCAGTATTCGTAATTGGCGGCTGTGAAGATGTGCGAGATTATTAGCTTTCGGGCCCTGGTCACCGTGCAGCTGTCGTCTCGGAAGTCGGTATGCTTGAACAAAATCCCGGCGTCCTCCTCGTGGATGCATATGGCGTTTTTGATCGTCGTGGCTGCACCAGCTTTGTTGACAAACGCAGCGTCGAGATAGTGGATCGCGCCCTTGCAGTCGCAGCCCAAGCTGAGTGAGTTCGTCATGTATCCACCACCGTATTCGCCGAGATCGAAGGCGTGCTTGCGCTGATGAGGATGCTCTGGGTTACCGTAAGGAACAACCATCTCTGCAAGTGACAGTCTCCAGAAAACATCTCGCTCAAGGCCCTTGTCATTGAAGGTAATGTTTGACAGAACCATTCCTTCTCGGTAGTTGAACCCAATATGCAGCTTCCAGTTCTGCCAGCTGATGATACGTCCATCCATCGTGAATGATACGCCTTCCGGCTGTGTGATGTTGATCGGCTTCAGATCTGTCCTGTATCCACCCTCTGCCTCGATCGCTGCGGCATGATAATTGTTCGGGGCGGCCTTATTGACCATTCGGCGGACTGGCGGGACATCGATGTGAATGATCTCCTGCGTGTCGGAGTTGTAAATTGGGCAGAAGTCGAGCGGGTAACTGTACTGGCTGTCATCGACGTGCGGGCGGTAGTACATCAGGGCTTGCTGGAGGCGGACGCCTGAGCCAAAGCGCTCGTCGTAGCCAATGGTCCAAGCTGTAACAGTGTAAGTACTGCTTCATACACGAAGATCGCATCATTACTCACGGTCACAATACACTTTGTGCATATCCTCAGGAGGAATACCAATGATCCCACACTGCTCGATGACCTTGGGATCCTTGCGCACCACAGTCTCGACAATCTGGAGATCCTCCATAGTAATCTGAGAAGGCATTAGAGCCCTTGAAGAATTGGCCCATGTCTGAATCACATACCAATGGCTGGACACCCGCAGTGAGCTCCCAAGTCACAATCTTGCCCTCTGTCAGATCAACAGTGCCATCGAACACCTTGCTTCCCTTCCCTATAGCCACCACATCTGCTACCCGGTGCGGTCTTGGTGTGTGTTGAGGGTCCTTGATCCACTTCATCATCTCAGCCTTGCGCGGCTCCCACAGTGTGACGGCATTGAAGAAGACATTGCTGTGTTCTTTGCGCACAATGGCAACGGCCTGTTCGATTTCTGATTCGGAGAGAGGATCGAATGGGTGTGGCGGGTCGCTCGTGCCGGTGACGTGGGCAGCTGCTTGCTTGAGGCGATCGAGAGCCATTGTGATATCTCAAGAGCGCTACCGGATGAAGAGGTATGGATAGGAAGCTTGACCTTGAGCTCGCGAGGAGGGGCGCAGGACCACTATGAAAAGCTCGCACAAAAAGATCATTGACGACGCGACGCGATGGGCGCAAGCCTATATGCAAGACCTGCCATCGCCTTTCCGAACACGGTGTAAAGCCTTGAACTAATCGCATGGCCTGACGGAACCACTTGCGCCGTCGTCGCCCGCAAAGTATTGCGCCTTGTCAACGGTCAAGGTGTGCTATCGCAACGATAAGAGCTGGCGTCGGGATCGCTTAACCTGAAGGAGTTAGCGCCTTCACTTCCCCACTCCATGCCCCAAGGCGAGCTGCCATCTCCCTCATCCTCCATGCTTTCCCAGGTCGAATCCGACACGTTTGCGCGTTCCGGAGCTCGGAATGAGAGGAGCTGTTAACCGTCTGCCCGAACTTCCACGCTATGCCGAGTTCGCTAGGTCCATGCGATGGGAGGAGCTCATGAGGTCGAGGATTTGCATCTTGACATGTCTCGAATCGAATCTTTTACCGCTGAATCCGACTTGTATCCTGAGACAGCTTGACGCCAACGTTCGGGCGGGGGAACCAGGGGTACAGAAGTCGATGCTGAGTACACCGCTAGCACGCCCAAGCAACTCACATCGAATGAAATATGCCAGAGCGACATTCTATCTTCGTACAACGGAAATTGCGGCAAGGCCTTTCTAGCGCACATCTCCGAGGCATGAAAGAGGATACAGCACGTTGACTGCGCAAGTTAGCAGACTTCCGGCATTGATGTGACCAACTGGTGAGTCCTGATATTCTGATATAGATCTCGGAGACGGAGCCATGTGAGGTGGCCCCGCCAGATTCCCAAGATCCTGGAATCCTTTCCCGGATTGCTCCCTCCAGAATGGGGCACGTGCACGGACTGGATCTCATCGCTATTCACTGCCGCGAGGCTAAGATCTAGTATCTCGAAGTCGTGTTTGCTTTCGATCGATGTAGCCTTCCATCCGTCGTGAAATGAGGAGGCTGCAAGGCAAGCTCAAGATTGGACCCCACCATCAAATACGAGCCTTGGAAGCCCAACAAGGCAAAAAGAACGGGAAATACGAAAACCAATTACGACCACGTGCGGTGCAAACCACTAATTTGCAAACTTCCTTGCAGGTTGGTGTGACGATCGCCTAGAAATAGATGAGCGACTGAAGCCCAATTCCAGGGTTTCGACCGGTGTTTGCATACATAATGTGAGGCTGGCGGAACTTTTGGCTGGTTTCGCAGCCTCGCGACTTCTGTCTGCGCAAACACCATGAGATCGTTTGGCATACAGCGCTTTTGGTTTGCGATTGCGATCGTAGCGTCACACCTATTGAGCTTGGCTGAAGCTTCATACACCACTACATCCGAAGACTATAGTGGCGCGCAATTCATAATCTATAACGGCACAGTCTCCGCAACCGTAACCTACCCAGCTGGCCACGAATACTGCGAACCGACCTACACGTACGGCCCTTACATCCGCTCCTACCTTTACGTCGGCGTCAACCCGCCTTGGGATCCCAATCCCTTCTTTTTCGAGCTCTACCATTTGGCCTCTGAGTCCGACTCTGGCTACTTCGTCTTCACAGATGACAACGTGTATAACCTTGAATTCGGAAGCTCCGCGTATGCGTGCTGGGACTCTGACAGCGAGCAGCCGTGCTCTTGGTTCGAGTATGGCTTTGAGTTTAGACCGGAGATCTTGCTGAATTTGACGCAAGCAAGTGTGACGAAGACGAAGGTTGGTGAGGATGATGGATATCAAGTTAGTGGGAATGAGCAGACGTTTATCAAAAACATGACGCAAAGAGCTACACTAAACTCGGTGGATGTGGCGAGCGGGTGTTATGGGACGGGGGTTAGTTGGCTAAACTGGATATGGTAAGTGGGCTCCTAACCTTTCAATTCCCCTCTGCACCCGTTTCTAACGGCTTCTCTTGGTATTCCGAACTGATTGGTTGAAGGAATGGCACATACCCCTACAACTACACTGTCAGCTTCTCCAACTCCTCCAGCACCGCCTCCATCAAAACCTACTGGGGAGAGAGCACCATGGAACTCACCTACTCCGGGTCTCGCATCACAAACGCCTCATGGGTCGACAACATTGAGCTTCTCACCGAGAATGAGAGTCCACGCTTCCGGTATAGCAACGATAGCGGGATTCATTTCATGAATTTCACTGGCGGGCTTTGGGTCGCTTCTGCATCGGAGTTTCCCCAGTCGACGAGTAGCATCAGATTGCCCACCTCGACGGCGCCGACAACGACAAGTGCGACTGGGAGTGCTACGAGAGCAGTGGGGACGGACGCTGCGCGAGCTACTCGGGTACCGGGTGTTCTACTTTCGGGACTGCTTGGCTTGGGTGTAGTTCTGGCTCTATAATGCGAGTTTGACTTCTCCGATCATGCTGGACGACAACAGATATTGTTGGGTTCGCGGAATCGATAATGTGAGGCTTTTGAGCGAAGAAAACACCGTTTGTAGCATGTGTGGATTGGTCTTCCCCATTTTTCATTTTGCGCTGTAGTGGCTCAGCATATGTGCTCGGTCATATTTAACATTTAAATTTGATCATGCTTGCTACCACAGAGGCCCTAATATAGTGCTCGATGAACGCCGATGTAGCCATGCTGTTAGCTAAGCTAGAGTGTAGCAAAAAGCAGAGTGGCGGCCATCACAACACCCCGAACCGGCGATAACATCACGACCGGACCGTAGATACACCAGGTTAGATCACGCGGAAGACGGCAAGAGTTGATGCCAAAGGCATGAATTGGTTTAGCTACACCATTGTAGAGACCCATATCCATCGTCATGTAGGCGCCAAATGGGCGAGCCTAGATATAGAAAGACCGTGAACCGTAAAGATAGCAGAGACACCCCGACCCAAACCAAAGGAAAGAGTTATTGACCGTAGTCAAAGGGGTATCTCGTTCGTGAAGTCATGGATCGTGTCCGCATGAGCAAAGGAAATCGTGAAAGAAAGACCCTAAGAGTCCGACCCAGATCCTCCGAGACCACAGGGAACCCCGATGCCATAGACCGTCATGGAGAGGGTTAGTAGTGCTTCGACTTCTTGGCCTGGGCACCGGCCTCGTGGTCGGCATCCTTGATGTTGCCGAAGACGCGCTTGGTGCCTTGACCACCAGAGGTGAACATGAAGTCCGACATCATGTCCAAGACGCTGTTGCCGTCAAAGAGACCGGGGCCGTTGACGAGGGTATCCAAGCTGAAGCTGTTGGAGGGAGTCAAGGCATGCGGGTCGGCGGTGTACATGCCGCCCATGCCGCCCATGTCGCCCATGTCGCCCATGCCGACCGCGTCGAGGAAGTCCATGTCGATAGCCACTTGCTCGGCTTTCTGTACCATGGTCGGGACGTCAGCGGAGCGCATTGGTGTCGGCATAGCTGGAATGCCCTCGAAGGCGGAGACACTCATGGCGTCGAGAGGATAGCCGAAGCCGGTAGTGATGACATTTGCGGTGATCTGTTCGTCCTGGCGAGCGCGGGCGACGGGGCCATGCTGAAGGAACACCTTCGGATCATAGGGAGCCGCGATGGCCTTGCGGTCCTTCTCGATGTAAGCGCGCTTGAGGGTAATAACGTAGACCTGGGTGGAGGCGCGACGAGACGGTTTCTTGCGCGGCAAGTTAGCATATGGTTTGGCAACGAACTGGTTGGAAGGAGCCGAAGCAGGCTTGGCAGCTTCGTCACCCTTGCGAGTCCATCGCATCTTGATCTTGGGAGCCTGGAAGCCGTCTTTGACGTAGGCGGTGCGCAGCTTGAGAATAGCTTGCTGGAGGGCGCCTCCAGAGCAGGTCTCACCGAGCACCTGGGCGGCCATGTCGAAGGGGATGTCGGCGCCAACCTCGCCACAAGCCCAGACGATGCCAATGAGAGCCTTCTTCCAGTCGTCATCATCCCACTGCACCAACTTAGGACGAGGCTTTCGCTGGCGACGGGAAACGCTATCCTTGCTGGGCGGGGGAAAGACACTTACAGGCTCCGAGATCTCACTGCCGTCTGAGAAGGTGAGGGAGGGAGTACTCACGAAGTATGTCTCATCCTCATCCTCAGCGTCGTAGTCGGTAGAGAGGACGCGCCCATGTCCGCCACGACCGCCACGACCGCCACGACCGCTAGCACCATTGATCTGATTCTCGTAGCCGCCACGGACACCAGCGGCAGCAGCCTGGTTTGCGTTGGTGTAGGTAACGAGTGGCTGACTTCCGTAGACCTGGTTGGCGAAGCCGGCCTGACCTGGGGCATTGACGACACCCTGGCCGTAGACAGGGCCGGTGAAGCCAGCGCCGTGAGCGGGAGCTTGGCCAGCGTGGGTCGGAATGGAGTAGCCAGCGCCGTGAGCGGAAGCTAGGCCAGTATTGGTAGGAGGGGTGCGGCCGAAGTTCTCCTCGCGGGTCGTCACCTTGAAGATGTCCTCGCCGGCCAGTCCCTGGAACTCGTGGTCCGCAAGGCCGAAAGTCGGCAGGCGCATGCGGCGACGATGGTAGGCCTTGGGAGGAAGATTGTCACTCATGACGATGGAGGGTGCTGAGGATCGTTAGTCGCTGCACAAGGGCGAAGTGAGAAAGGGAAGCACATACCTCAGATAGAGCGGTTGACAGGTTGTTGTTGGTAGATTGAAAGATATCAGAAATTGGAGCTCGAGTGTATTCGAGCTGTCGGTTGAAGGAAGGGGGCTGTCTCTGCGTTAGCTGTGTTGCTCAATGCAGAAGCTGCGAGGAAGTGGCGGAGGGGTTTGTGGTGTGGGGGACGCAAAATTGCGGGCAGCTGGGGATTGGCAGCCCACAATTGACGCGTTGTGGACGAGCGAGCTTGTAAAAGCAGCTCCAGGAGCAGTACAGAGGGTTGAAGTGCAGGAGATGGATTCCAAGTACGTACCTCGTAGATGTTGTGTTGAAAGTACTGGGGGAAGCCAAAGAGTCGACGAGGGGCTGGGGGATCGGTCTTTTATAGGGAGGGGCGAGCTCGAGCGTTGGGAACTCGCGGTCACGTAGGCAACGAAAGAGGAGAAACTTCTGCCAAGACGCACGATGCGAGGTCCGGGCGCTGGAGACTTGTAGCCTCTGATGCCGACGGCGAGCCGCAAGGAAGGAGCTCCGGCCAATGGCAAAGGAGATAAGGACGATAGGTAACTCCTCGTGACAATCAGATTGGTCCCCTCAATTTGACGTGCACCCGACGACGTAGGCGTTGCCAAGGCAGAGGAGGTTATGACGAACAAGTAGGCGGCGGGGCAGGTGCGAACCGACGGGCAGCCTGACTCCGGTCTCGGGTTTTGGTAGATATCGCCTTGGTGACGATAGCAAATTGCTCGGTAGGCAGCGAGGAGATCGGAGGGGCGCTGCAATTTTTATCGGCGAGGGTAGAGTTTCCTTGACTTGGGGCTGCAATTGCTCCGACGATCAGCAACAGACGCGTGAGCCGTTCCTTGAAAGCGTCACGGGGCAGTTTCTGAAACTCCAATTATAGATCCAGGCCCATCCCATTAGATAATTGATACGTCGAAGGTGCCTAGGTGAAGGAGAGAGGACGAGGGTTGGTGGCGATATGGGTGGAGTTGTACCACCAAACCGCGGCAGGATTGTCTCACCTCAACACCGCCCGCGGCCGTGACGACGATGAGGCAGTATGATGGCCGTAGCGATGATAAGCCAGAGGCAGTATGACCGTCAGGAACGTGGCGTAGGCAGCCGGAGGTTGTACCGGTGTATTAATGAAAGTTCAAGGTCGAGCCTTGACCCAGGTGATCTGGAGTAACATGGGACGTCGACGGGAGTATCGAAGCAACTGGATGGTCTTAGGACGGATCGGTATAGACTTGGTAAGGCCTATGTCGGTCGACCAAGGTAAGCCTTGACAAGAGGCATGTCAATGAGGCATGTTGCCAACCATGCGTGGAACGATGGCGTCCAAAAGCTTGGACGACCTCCACGCCAACGCAAATTAGCTTCGTCGGGTGACATGGAATGCTGGACCGTGAAGAAGATGTCCAAGGGTAGGAACAATGTCGGTATAGAGTCGTAACCGGAAGGAAGTTCTACCAATGTTAATCATAAAGCGCAAGGAGAGCAGGGTGATGAGATGAGGACAGTCGATCTGGAGTATCGTATCAGTCGGCAAGCGTCGTCAAAGGTATGCCATGAGGCCATGGACGAAGGAGGGCGATAGTTTGGACCTTTGGTGTAGGATGGAGGATAAGACCGGTAGGAAGGATTGAAAAGAGGGGGAGGAAAAGAAGATCGAGGGTAAGGAGTGAGAGGAATAGACAAAGGCAGATGACTGACAATAGGTCCAACCTCGATTCTTCCGTGAAGGCGACGAAAGGAGAGGTGCCTGAAAGAAGGAGAGGGAGAGGGGTATTGACCATGGGCTCAGCCTCGAAGACAAGCATGAAGATCTCGGTCGACGGCAGGCGCCGAGAACGATGTTGATAGCCGCTCTTATCGTGAAGGGTAGAGGTGTTGAAATAAAGAGGGAGACAAAGAGAAGGATGGAAGCAGTGAAGTTTAGTTGAAAGAGAATGAGAATGGAAGTCTTACCGTGGTCCCATGATGACTATGCACCTACCGTAAGTGATCGAGGAGTGTGTGGCCTTCGGAGACGATCGTTGACGTATCCAAAGTACAGTATAAGGCCGTGTTGCCAGCTCTGGGAAACAGCAGGCGTCATAACAGTATCCTAGGGTCGAGGAAATATGTCTGGCGGTGTGGAATAGCGGAAGTAGAGGCTTTATGGTTGGGCAACGGTTCGGAAGAAGATGTCGTAAACTGACGATGACGATAGAGCAGCCAGGGTGCTGCAATCAAAGTCTTCAACTGAAAATCCATGCTAACGGCATCCTTGGGCGGAATAGGAGTGACCAGGCTGGTGAGTTAGGCATACGCATGCATATACGAAAGCCCCTTACATGACTTGACTTGACCCATTTCTATCAGTTCCTTCCAACCGTCTGATGTCGGTCAAGCATAACCATTTAAGGTTATCCCCGTGGACGTGTTCTCGTCACATGGAGGACAGAATATGCTAAACCAATACCATATGCTGGAGTAGTCCTCGAAGTGCTGCCCTCGTGGTTCCTTATCCGTTGAAGCAGTGCTGGGCTATACCGCCCAAATTCTAGCGTCAGGGTCCTTCGTGGGTTGATCCGGGTTGAACACATTGTCAGGTGGGGAGTCTGGCTAGGACGGCGCCGGTGTCAAACCATAACGCAGTTATGGTAAGGTATAAATAGGCTTGACACTTGATGTGAAAGCCCAGAGCCGTTGGCGATTCGACATTGATGGACAATATGCCAGCCAGGTATTGTACCGCCTGATCCAAGACTAACTCTTTCCACAAGTTGTGGATTGACTCACCGGCCAAGATGATCGACGGCGAAGCATCCGTGCCAGCGGACCGGAGCAGGAGGACTTGGAGTGCTTTGGCATCGACGGCGTGAAACTCTCGTGAGGCGGAGGAGCGTGGAGGGTGAGAACCCTGTATGCGACTGTGAACGTTTGTCGTGTGAAGGTCCTTCGACGAGTCGAGTTGTTTGGAAAAGTAGCTCGGAATGGGAGCTAGATATCTCCCGAAGGTAGTGCTGGCCAAGGATAGTGTTCGATTTCGGATGTAGCGTGCCCTATACTTTTGCGTAGCAACCAATCCAATGGAAGCTGTATCTGTATGGAAGAACAGAACGTCCGAAAGGGAATGTAGGGGCATGGTTGATGAGTTTGCATCCGACCCACTTAGATTGTTGGGGNGGGGGGGGGTTTGGTGGGACGTAAGGTAATTCGGAGAGAACACCGCGGTTTGAGCGGGTTGTAAAAGGGTGGGGTGGAGATTTAAAAAATAACA
>JAFHBV010000404.1:0-34560 GCA_019022785.1 Pseudomonodictys pantanalensis | reverse complement strand
GGCCCTCCGACTCTTGCTCGGCTATGTCTACGGGCAATCTCCATCACCGCGCGACCGCCGCCGGCCCCGACCCCCCCCGCCCCCTTGGACAGGCGGCCCGCACGCGCGCACCGACGCCCCCGCCCGCCGTGCCCTCCACGCCGGCCGCGAGACCCCCACCGACGCCCCCCCCGTCGGTGCCGCCGCCCCCTCCTCCGAGCCCCCCCCCCACCCCGCCGACGCGCGCGCCCCCCCGATANCAANAANCTNGATCGAGNGCTNGATCCGGGCACACTGGAACGCCCGAAGTCAAAAACAATATACCGTACGGTATCCCAGTTCCTTATCATCCACCTCCACTATCGATTTCGAGAAAATAGAGGATGTTGAACGTGTTCGCAGGAAATCTAGTCCGATGAACTCAACCCGACCGTCACCTTGATGCCCATTTTGCCCAACCCGCCCCATAACTCGTTGTCCTTCACCCACCCAAAATCCAGTTGGGGTCATTTATAATATCACTGCCGGCCCAGAAGGGCCGCTCTTGAAGACCCGGAGAACCGGTGACGTCTAGTACAGCAACGGAAAGACGATGCTCGCCGTTCCAAACAGCCCAGCGATAACACCAATGAAGAGCTAGTGCTATTCTGGTTCCGTGACCGTGCGCGCAGCGCTGGAGTTGTACAGTCCGAATAGGCCCATCGGCTTCGATACGATGCGATCCCAGCGCTGCGGGAAGGTCAAAGGATAGCTTAGGGCGCTGATCGTATACTCAAGCAGTGTCTTAAGAACGTCTAGTTTTCTTACACTTTTGGTTATATAGACGCCGTACTCAGTGCAACTCTCTCGAGGTCCCTACCAAGGTAATCCCAAGGCACCTCAAGGGGCGCCGGAAGATCAGGGTCACAATTGCACCTAATAGGGTTCTGAAAGCGTTTGGAAGCCAAATCCGAATCTCATTGATCCTACCTCTCCCAGTCCATATCACGGCTGTAGATGGAAGATCATGATAGCCTCTCACAGGTACCGTATCCTAGATTCCCAGGCCCTAACTTTTGCCGAGTATCACCCAGTTTTCCTGGCCGTGAAGCCCCTCCCTGCCATCGATCATCGTATCCTTCCCTTCTCCTCGCAGATCCCCATTCAGGCGTCGTAATCCACCTGGTCATGCGGCACGAAGACGGCCTCGAACTCGGCTCGGACATCCTCGTCGTCCCCAGCTACCGTACCGATCAGATCTCTCAACCCGTCAAGCACCTCTTCCAGTCGATCCTACGGCAATCAGGTCAGTAATTGTGTACCAAGAGCTGTAAAAGATCGCTCGGAATACCACTTCCGGAGAGTTCAAGCCCTTCCACTTGATGATGAAGATGAAGTCTTCGACGCCGACGATGAATGCCGGGAGAGGCATATTGATCTTGACGGATGACTCGGAGACCTTGAACGGCCAGTCTCATGAACCTTTTCAACCCGATTCATGATCGAGCTCCGGTACTCACGGTCTCCCTCGTCCGGAAAATCTCGGTCACATGCTCATCCTTGTTGATCGTGTTGTTTGAGGAGTCCATGTTGTGGATTAAGCTTGTGAAAATTGGGTATTTTGGACGTTCGTGAAAGTGGAGAAATGTAAAGGAGAATAGTAGAGAGTAAAAAGATCTATTTTTATATACCTTTTTGAGGGTGTACATACTCAAGGAAAGGTGTATGGGGCACACGTGACCTCTTCTTTCACTCCCGACTACTTTCCTAATTTAGTCGGCGGTAAGGGGCATACCAGAAGCATTCTGGGGTTTAAGCCTTTAATTGGATATGAAGAAGTAGAGAAGGCTGCCAATGTCTAATTCTCTACAGCTATTACGGTTCTGGTCGCAACTCTCAGGCTCCCAGGTTTCATTATTTATTGAATCCATTAAAGTAACATCTTCACCTTGTTTTGGTAAAGGACTCTGTTATAGCTAAGGTTATTAGAGACATACCAAGTTGTTTACGTGTAAGTTAGCCGTGAACGTAGTCCGGTGGCTATGGCATAGCTATGAGACTAGACTAATGGGTATAAAAGGGCTGTTCTTCCGCTCTCCTCTCCTTTCCCTCTTAATCCTCTATGCTCATCTTCCTTTGTTAAACCCACAGGTCTCCAAGCATGCCCTCACACGTATCCCAAAAAATTTCCCTAAGCTGAAGGCTTTGCACGAGCAGGTCCGGGCTAGTGAAATCCGAAAGATGCTCAACGGAAACGTCGAGGCTCGCAAGGCCGCTCCCGCCAACATCAAGAGGCAGCTCGCAATGCCCCTCCCTAAACGACTTGCCGAAGTCGAGAACTTTATCATCTGATCCAGAGATATGACCGCTGAGGATTCGGCCTGGAGGGTACGTCGCGAGACTCACAAACGGGTGAGAGCCCAGGTCCAAGACCTTGAGGCCGATGACGAGTTCTTCCCACTTGTCGTAGCTCTTGGGTAGGGGTAAAGGTCCCTGAATGTGACGGGTGTTGGGATGTGTTGATACCTGGGAAGTTAGCTTGCCTAAGCTTTACAAGCGTCAATGTTGCTTGAGGAATCGCACCATTGATTTGACTTGAAGGTACGTGTCCGCGATTTCATACTCCGGATTCGACATCCTCTCGCGCAGCAAATTGGTGTCTGAAGGCATAGTTGGTGCTTTAAGTCTGAGGATCTGCGTATGAGAGAGGACGTATGGCAACCGGTACCGAAGGTATGCTCGCGGAGGCGTGTTCGTGAATTTCCACTGGGAAAAGCAGATCGATTTGCTAGATTTAGAGAGAGTCCAAGGAGCCGAAAGACGAAAGTTGACAGGGTAGCAGAGTAGAGAAAAGGGTGAAGGGGAGGGGGGGGNCCCCCCGNCCCATTATGTNGGANAGCAAGNCGCNGGAGACGGCCGAAAGGTAAGAGGAATTTGCATTTAGTGTGTAAAGTGGGCAGAAATCGAACAGAGCTGAGAGATTCTTGCGCGTTAGTGGAAAATATGGCCGTAGATGTGACCTTTGATTGTAAGGGAAGACAAGGCCGAGAGACGTTGAGTCCCGAGTCATTGTTGTGTCTCTTGTGGAATTTGGCAACGGGTAATGTGCGAATGTATGAATGCATTGTTTGTGCGAATAATTGGATATATTTCCAACGCCAGGTTCTCTTCGTAGCCTACAGGGTATCTTTGTATGCAATGCGGACGCCCCGTCAAGCCACGCGCCTTCTAAATCGATTAGTCCTTCTAACGCCAGTTGACCCGAAAATACTCTCTCTTGATTGCCTTCCATGACCTCCAACCGGTGCCGATTAAAACTGATAATGTCGCATGCCATGTAATAATGAGCCCCACAGCAACAACGCTGCAATAACAGATTCCAGCGTGAGAACCTTGATAGGTGGCTGCTGTTCGATCGATTGCTTTCGCGTCGTCTTTCCCAATCAGTTTGTGATCGATGATGCTCGTCTTGGCACATCGGTCCGAGGTTGTCAGCCCCGACGCGTCGCGTCCATTCGCTGAATCCTTCCAGGCTTCCATCAAGGCTGATTCGAGTCCGTGCGCATCGGTTTCCGTTTCCAGCTGATCCAGTCTCGCATGGGAAAATTGGCGACTTTCAAATCCTGATTTTCGCAGTTCGCATTCACTCCTTGAGCTTTTCCGCGCCGTCGAGATGCCTTCTCTTCTCCATGGGTGCCTGATTAACCAGTCCAGAAACAGTCGTGATATGGTAGCCCCTCCTCTTAATCTCAGGAATAACCTTCTTCAACATGGGAATCGTCCAGCTTCTTCGGTCATGGCAGATAATGATAGCGCCTGGTCGTAGCATACTCAGAATATGCGCTGCATTGATGTTGGGATAGGGAATTTGCGGGTCGTGAGGGTAGATGTTCCCGAGCACCAGGCGGTACTGCAGCATCTTCAGCCTCGCCCTCATTCGCGCAGAGAAGAAGCCGGATCCAGGACGGAAGTACCGCGGCGGGTACTCGACTTCTGCTGCGTCGTAGGCGTTGTGGATCATGGTGTCCACAGCGTCAATTTGGTGGATGAGATCCGCGTCCGACAGGCTCCTGGATGGTTCGTCGTGCATGGCGTGATTGCCCAATTCATTTCCGTTTCGCACCAATTCGGTCAGAACCTCCTCTTTTCCATTGACTTGGCTTCCTATTACGAAGAAGGTGGCGGCTGCGTCGTTTTCTTTGAGGATTTCCAGGATTTGCATCGTGTATTCGGAAGGCGCGTCGTCAATTGTTAACGCGACCAACTTTTCGGACGTGGCCACTGTCCAGAGAACATCTGGCCATCGGTACATGAAGTACTTGATTAGAACTGCGGGAGGTTTGTAGATGATATAGAAAGGTGTTATTAAGGCGCATAGGACGACGAAAAGGATGAACATGGTGAAGATGCGGCTGCGCCGCGCGCGTCGGCGCAGCTTGGAGGGCAGCCGGAGCAGACAGCAATACGGGCGCACCATATTGCCTTCTATGATGCCCATCGTGGTGCGCTCAAAGGAGGGGAAAAGGAGACAGGAGACATGGCGACGTTGGGGTTTTGAGGATGGAGAGGCGGAGTCTGGTGAGCTGTGCAAGCGCATGTGCAATGTGGTCAGCCTCAGCCCAGTTTAAAGGGGTTAGCTCGATCGGGTATTAGCGCACACGTGTGACCCACTTTCATTGATCCTGTAGGCGAAAGCTGAACCTTTTTTCTTCGTTTCTCGACGTCGGGATGCGACACGCCACGATCCTGCGTCCAGACCGCGCCTGGATCAATCCTTTATGAGTCCTTGTTGACTTCATTGAGATGCACACTCAAAGCCTCCTCGGTGCATATCGACACGTCGATGCCTCGGCATCGTTTCAAAGTTACCGATCATCTACCCGCAAAGCCACGATGCAGTCAGAACGAACGGGGCGAAGGTTGCGAGGCCAGCTTGGCACTCCAAAGATCCCCATGCGACAATTTTCGCATGAGCTTGGCCCGAGGCTTCCCGAAATCTTGTACATGCCCAAAGCAAAGATCAAGTGGCGATGATTTCCTGCTGTAGACGAGATGCAAGAGCTATGCCATCGGAACCAATTTGTCACGCTTATTCGAATTCACCACCTTCGCTATAGGCCATCTACGAAATGTTCCAAGACCGAATTTGGGCGTTTAATTGACCTGGCTGCTTCATTGAATGGCTGTCCAGGTCTCATTGCGCTCATACATACTGTGTCGACAGATCTACATAATACTGCAAGGGGTTACTGTACGAGAGTCTTCCCACTGCTCTACAGACGCAAAGTCAGGATGATCCGGAGGTTTTAGTGCACCCATAACTCACACAGCGCCTTATCTTCGAGAGTTTGTCTTTACCCTCTATGGCCTTGGGTGCCTCTAGGCAATCCGAAGGGACATCCAGGCTTTCCCACGTATCGCCCCTCGATCCACCCAAGCCAGCCTACCTTTATTTCTTTAACTATTGATCCTATCTTTTGCTTCCCGGTGAATAGCTGGCAGTGCGACGCATTGTCCCTATTTGGCCAGAACGATGGTACCTTGACTTATAGAGCCCCCTCTCTCCCCATACATAGAACACCACAACCACCAACGCCGAATCGAACTCGCCATGGGTAAACCCAAGATGGAGCGGTCTCTACGTCTCAGGTATGTCGCCCGCTACACCACGAATAGGAGCAAACTAAGTGTTCCCAGTGACCTAATGCATAACTCCTCTGGTCAGAAATATGTCAAGATCATCGTCGGCGAGGAAAAAGAGGAGTACACAGTCTCGGTCACTAATATTCTTGGTTATGCGCCGGTTCTGGCAATGGTTACCAGCGCTTTCGAGAACTTGCCGGCCACGGATCCTGTCTTGCAGTGTCTGGTCGATACACACTGCGTTGTCCGGGTTTATTTCCGGGGCTGTAACGAACGATACAGAGCGTCAGTGGATGCTGAATAAGACCGCTGAATATCCGAAGGATTTCATATTGAGGACTTCGGTGCTCCATGGGGAAATTCGCGGCGGCCTGGAGCCTACTTTGACGCCATGCGACTACCATGGACATCGGTCGGACAAGGAACGCGCCGAGTGCAAGGATAAGGAAAAGGTTGTGGAAGCACTCGCCCATGAGTAGTTGGCAAGCCGGGAGGGCAGGTATCTTAGATCTAGCAAGGTCACATGGTAGAATACAAACATGGAATACAAGCCCCCTTACTGGGCGGTCTGTACAGCTTCCCCCCTTTTTCCTCTAGCGGAATCTTTATCTTTCTTTCTCTCTATCCGCGCCTTCTCCTCAATCTTCTTCCTCATTTCGCTGACCTTCCACTTGGGTGTTCCGGCTGGCACTCCCTTGTACTCATTCGGAAGCTCCCAATCACCAACCTCCTCAGGGTAGTGCAGTTCCCTCGTGTCCGATTCCTCGAGAAGATAGACCCTCTTCGGTCCGAGCAGCGTCCGGTTATCCCAGCCCTCTTCCTTGTGCTTGCGCATCTTGTCCACCATGCTCCGTAGTTGTGCAAAGCCGTCTTGTCTGAACTGCGTGACTTTCTTTACGTTTTTCGCGGTAATTTCGTTCATTTGCTTGTGTTCGGGAAGGGCAGAGAGGGTCTTCGCCGTCATGTGGAAGCGCATGTCTTTCGGTCCGTCAACGAGCTCGAGGATGGCGGATTCGGCTTGGTCTTCTTTGACAGGCTCGATACGGAGGATGCGCGTGTAGCCGCCGGGTCGGGTGAGGTAACGATCTCTTATTTCACCAAAGAGCTTCGGGACCATCTGGTTTGGGGTCTGGGGAGCATTAGCGAGAGAGATGGGGTGTGGACGCTCGTTGCCGTACGTAGAAGATTTGGGTGGCTCGCCGCCGTGTCGCCTCCGTGTTCTTCTTCCCCAAGGTCACCAGCTTTTCCGCCAGTCTTTGCGCCTCCTTTGCTTTGTGCCATGTTGTCGTTATCGATTCGTGCTTGAAGAGCGATGTGACGAGATTTCGCAGGAGAGCTTGCCGATGCGACGACGACCGGCTGAGATGGCGGTATTTCATGTGGCCGCCCGCCATTGCGAGCCGGGGAGAAAGGACAGAGAAAGTACAAGAAAGGAAACTGACGAGAACACGTCTTGTTGCATGCGAAGTGCGTGCAATTGACGATGGCTGCTGGTCTCCAAGCTCGAAAAGTTCGGCCTCGGCAGAACGTTACGACGATTGGCCGCCGCCAAGAAACCACTTTAGCTGATGACAAAAGGCAGGAGCTGCGCGTGCACGCGAGACCGTGCACCGTGTTTTGCTTGCTCGACGCGTCGCCCATTTAAGTGCTCTCTCCAACCCCTCACGCCTCTTCTCTTCTAACACACAACCCTCACGCACAAGACAGCCCTGTACTTCTACTTATCCATTACACATTCAATATGTTTGTCTTCAAGCGTGGTATGTAACTACTTCTCTTACTGCTCAATTGCTGTTCCCACCCTTGCCGTCCCTACGCAACTTTCTCGCCAGTGCTAACAGAGCCTGCAGATGGACGCAAAGAACGCGTTCAGTTCGACAAGATCACAGCCCGCGTGTCTAGGCTATGTTACGGCCTGGATCCGGATCATGTCGATCCTGCTGCTATCACAATGAAGGTCATCTCTGGTGTCTACCAGGGCGTGACGACCGTCGAGCTCGACAACCTGGTATGCATCCCTCTGACCATCATGACTCTCGCAGAGCTGACAGCTACAGGCCGCTGAGACAGCAGCATACATGACCGTCACACATCCAGACTACGCCATCCTCGCCGCGCGCATCGCCGTGTCGAACCTCCACAAGCAGACAAAGAAGCAGTTCTCTGCCGTAGTGTCGGACCTCTACCACTACGTCAACCCCAAGAACGGGCAGCACCAGCCCATGATCTCGGACTCGGTCTACGAGCTCGTACAGAGGCACGCTGAGGAACTCAACTCTGCCATCGTGTACGACCGCGACTTCAACTATCAGTTCTTCGGCTTCAAAACCCTCGAGCGCTCCTACCTGCTGCGAATCAACGGCAAGGTGGCTGAGCGACCACAGCACATGCTTATGCGTGTAGCCGTCGGCATCCACGGCGAGGATCTCGAGCGCGTCTTCGAGACATACGACATGATGTCGCAGAAGTACTTCACACACGCGTCGCCGACCCTCTTCAACGCGGGCACACCTTCGCCGCAGATGTCTTCATGCTTCCTCATTGACATGAAGGAGGATAGCATTGAGGGCATCTACGACACATTGAAGACATGCGCCATGATCTCCAAGACCGCTGGCGGTATTGGACTGAATGTTCACCGCATTCGCGCCACTGGCTCATATATCGGCGGCACCAACGGCACCTCCAACGGTCTCATCCCTATGCTCCGTGTCTACAACAACACAGCTAGGTATGTCGACCAGGGTGGGAACAAGCGTCCCGGTGCCTTCGCCATCTACCTCGAACCATGGCACGCCGATGTCTTCAGCTTCCTTGATCTTCGCAAGAACCACGGCAAGGAGGAGATACGTGCGCGTGATCTCTTCTACGCTCTGTGGATCCCGGACTTGTTCATGAAGCGAGTCCAGGAGAACGGCGAGTGGACGCTCTTCTGCCCCAACGAGGCTCCCGGCATGGCCGATGTCTGGGGTGAGGAGTTCGAAGCCCTCTACCACAAGTACGAGGCCGAGGGTCGTGGTCGCGAGAAGGTCCGCGCCCAGAAGCTCTGGTATGCCATCCTGGAAGCTCAGACTGAGACTGGCAACCCGTACATTCTGTACAAGGATGCTTGCAACCGGAAGAGCAACCAGAAGAACCTCGGCACCATCCGCAGCTCCAACCTGTGCACGGAGATCATCGAGTACACCGCACCTGATGAGGTCGCTGTGTGCAACCTTGCATCTCTTGCGCTGCCCATGTTTGTCGATCAGAAGCGTGGCGAGTTCGACTTCCAGAAGCTTCACGACATCACGGTCATTGTCACCCGCAACCTCAACAAGGTTATCGATGTCAACCACTACCCTGTCCCAGAGGCGAAGAAGAGCAACTTCCGACACAGGCCTGTCGGTCTTGGTGTCCAGGGTCTTGCTGATGCATTCCTCGCCCTCCGCATGCCATTCGACTCGGATGAGGCGAGGAAGCTCAACATCCAGATCTTCGAGACCATCTACCACGCTGCTCTCACCTCTTCCTGCCAACTTGCCCAGGAGCAAGGACCGTACGAAACCTATGAAGGTTCTCCGGTCTCACAGGGCATCCTCCAGTACGACATGTGGAATGTCACTCCCACTGATCTTTGGGACTGGGCCTCGCTGAAGGAACAGATTGCTCAGCACGGTGTGCGCAACTCGCTTCTTGTTGCTCCCATGCCCACTGCATCGACCTCCCAGATCCTCGGCAACAACGAGTGCTTCGAGCCATACACGTCCAACATCTACTCACGTCGTGTCTTGGCTGGCGAGTTCCAAGTCGTCAACCCCTGGCTTCTGCGCGATCTGGTCGACATGGGCCTCTGGTCCGACAACATGAAGAACCGCATCATCGCCGAGGGTGGGTCCATTCAGCGCATCCCCAATATCCCCGATGACATCAAGGCGCTCTACAAGACCGTCTGGGAGATCTCGCAGCGCACCATCGTGCAGATGGCCGCTGACCGTGGTGCCTTCATTGACCAGTCTCAGTCCCTCAACATCCATATGAAGGAGCCCACCATGGGCAAGATCACCTCCATGCACTTCGCTGGATGGAAGCTTGGTCTCAAGACTGGCATGTACTACCTCCGAACGATGGCTGCCTCGGCACCTATCCAGTTCACCGTCGACCAAGAGGCACTCAAGGTCGCTGATACCAATATCGCCAAAGCGTTGCCATCTAAGAGGCGTGGTATTGCTTCTCCGCCGCCTTCATCCGTCCCACGACCGATGTACGCTGCGAAGACACCCAACGGTGCCGCTGATCCCATCTCCTCTCCCAATGGCGTCCCCACCCCCACTGCTACGCCTCCTCCAAGCACCGAGAACAAGAAACTCGTCGCGGAGAATGCGCTCGATACCAAGCCTATCAAAGCAGATATCGATGATGGTGACAGCCCGAAGGTGCTTGCTGCCAAACCTGATGACGCCCTCGTTGACGGCGAGACTCTTGCCAAGCAGGAAGAAGACAAGGATGACGACAACGCTGCTCGGGATGGTGATATCTACGCTGATGCCGTCCTCGCATGTTCGATAGAGAACAAGGAGGCTTGCGTCATGTGCAGTGGTTAGATGAAGTCGGGAATGAATGGGGCGGGATGGTTCATGATGTGATGTACAGGTAAACGTGGAGAGCAGGCGACTGCCTTGTATTTCTCTCCTTTTATGTCTGGGAACGGCGTTCAGGGACTCATGGTTTGAATGATGCAGGACCGCATTGGATGGAATCTTTTCGCATTTGTTGAGCAAAGCCGCCTAATATCGATAACTAGCCATTCTTTTGACTTGAAATCTACTGCCCCTGTCTCTCGAATTGTGATGTTCAACACAAGTTCAAATACGGCACAAACATGGTGATGCAGTAGCAGGACGACCCTCGCGGGTGGCGTCAGCTCTCCCCGCAGCTCCAACCCCGCGGAATACCTTCCGAACTACACAACAATACATGAAAAGACAAACACGCCCTATGCGCGCCCTTCCCGCAAACAATTGACATCTCAATCTTGCCTTACGCCCTGTACTCATCACACCCGCCTCGCATTATAAGGTAGCCCGGCCTCCCTTGCGGTGCCCCAACCTCCGNGTCTCCCGTCCATCTCATCTCAGCGACCCCACATCGCGACACCTCGGTCCCTCCACTCCCGCATGCCACCCACCACGCTCTTCGCACGCTCCCAAAGCTTCCTCCGCTGCTCGAGCATCACCAGCAAACCTCGAGTATCAGTATTCCAATTGCCTCGGCCCACGCAAGCGATATACGCACAACAGCAGAAAGGTGGCCAGCGCAGAGCAATGGCGTCTTCGGCACCGATACAGGAATGGCTCGTCATTGCGCCTGATTTCCCCAATGCGCTGGAGAAGCGGCTCGCGGTGAGGCAAGAGCATCTTGGGGGGTTGAAGGCGGACCCCGAGACGTTTTGGCTGTGGGGTGGTACGTTGCCTCGGTCCATTCTCCCCTCCACGACGGCCCGCCTCCCGAGCGGCTAGCCATACACATCTGGGAGCTGCTACATACACGGAAGCAAATATGATACACCGTTGACGGGAAATGGTGTATGAATCGGAAGCTAATGTGGATACAGGCGCGATGCTGGAAGAACAACCCAAAGAAGGCGACACAGGCCCGCCGAAGATGAAGGGCAGTTGCATGCTGTGTGGAGCGAAGAGCAAGGAAGAGGTGCTGGAGAGGCTGAAGAGGGATGTTTATGTCAAGGGGGAGGTGTGGGATTGGGAGAAGGTGCAGATTATACCGTTCAAGAGTGCGATTAGGAAGGCGTTGTAGGGAAGTGGATGAAGGAAGGTGAGGAAGTGCGTATAATGAAGAATGAACGAACCGAATCGATGTTGTTCATCAGGAAGGAGTTATTCGTGCGCCTTTTTTTTTTTTCTGGCTTGGCCGCAAATTTGCGCTAACACAGGAGAAAACACAGTAAGGCGCAGTACCCTGCAGTTCACACATGACAAATGAAAGGAGGTTATTCATTATAGATGGTATTGTATATGAAGTCAACAAACGCCAAGCGGCTAGAATTCGTGCGAACCCATGTTGCAGCTGCGGCCTGCTCCCTACCTAGGCAGGCCAAAGTGCAGGAAGCCTCCACCATTCCAATTGAATAGCACAGACGTTTCTCTAGCAATCACGCACGAATCCGTGAAGTATCATTGCTGACGTGACTGATAGTGGCGATTCGACTTTCCGGGCTAGACGCGGACCTTTCAGTCAGATCGAGAGAAGCCCTTCTCATTATCTATCCGATACGGGGGTTATTGAAGAGGCTTCTAATCTAGAAAGCCTTTGATTTGACCTTGTGTACTCCGACAGACGAGGCCTGCTGACTCTTACTAACCAGTGTCCTACTACGTGCGCCGAACGTGATCAAACCAAAGTCATATGGAACGGTGGAGACCAATCCAAGCCGCCTATTGCTGCGATGTATGTGGGACCGATGGCACGAAAGCCTAGGCCAGTCTTTCGAACAATGAAAAGGCAATCTAGACCACCGATAAGAACCACAAGGTCACCTGGCTTCGACCATCTCGGACCTATTCCACAATCCCCTCCTTTGGTGGTAAATAAGGTCCTATGATACGTATTTTCAGTAGCCGCAGTCTGAAGTGCGGCGACTTGAGCACTGTCTAAGCGGAGAAGGAAATGTATCTTGAGGCAATCGTGCCAATCAGCGACCTCTGGACTGCATCCGTACAAACGTACATAGTGCTCTTTGATGGCTTCGAAAGAACTCTTGGTCCGTCGATAGGACTCGATATACGAATTTAAATTCACCCGTGAGTCAGGTGTATTCGCGTTCATAATGCGCAACCATTTATGCAGCCAAACACATTCATGCGAGGCCCCTTGGGTGATCAAATTCAGGAAACCTTGCGGGTACCAGCCGGGCCAATATTCTTTGGAACACTTGATCCATGCCTGTAGTGTACGCATTGTTTCGATAAAAGCGTGCTGTTGTTATGTGCTTCCACCCGAGTTCGTAATGGCATGATATCCGCGACGAGAATTCGGAGCGCGTACCGCAGTTGATGTAGCTTGATACTGGATCTCATCCACGAAAGACGCAGTGATGGTTAAGTGCCGACCATTAATACCCATGGTGAATGGGATTGGATTTGGCTTCGTGGAGGAAAAATAATCGAATGCTCTGGGACCAGCGTAATCCGTGTTGCTCCAATCCGGAACCCACGAGGGTAAACCGCACAATCTATGAGGAATAGATAGCTGATGTAGTATCCTCAACGAGTTTTCATGTTTTATTGTTGCCTGGGCCATCTCGGTAAATATCTCCTGCACAGACTGGCTGTAGTTCACAGCAGGTAAATTGGGAATGCCCATATAGTCGAAGATTCCGTGTAATCCATACACTTTATCTCTTGGATCGGTAGAAGACTTCACCCTTAGAAGCCAGAGGGGTCCAGATAGCTCCAGTGTTTGATTCTTCTTCGGAGTAGATGACTGGCTAGTAGAGACGAATTCTGCGAGCTTGTGGTAACAATCCAGATCGCTGTAATAAGTCGAGTGTGATGAGCCGGTATGAACGAGTGTTGAACTGTCAAATTCTATATGCGCGTATTTGTTGTGGTTCTCAAAAATCTCCATGACAGAAAGAGCCCTCAAGAAATCCGACCATGAGAGGGACTTGAAGCCACTCAATAAGACGGCTTGTCGAGAGAGGACCACTTCTTGAACGACCCAGGTTCGATGGAACCAGTCCAGGTTGATCATGTCGTTGATAAAGTTCGTGTCAGCCGCATCGTTGAAGCCACGTGTTTCACGAATTTTGGCTAAGGAAATCAGTCTCGTTATGAATCATTGAAAATAGAGTATACTGACTATAAAAGGGTTCGGTGACGCTCTCCAAATCCCTGTGGAGTTGATTCCTCACAGGCCAAGTGATGTAGAAGTCTTTGTTTCGGATCAAGTCCGATACATCGCTTAGAACGTTGAACGTAGCGTCGATTTCTCCAGATCCTTCCCCTAGCCATATCCAGGTTCTTTCCGCCCGCCGATATATGTTGTACATTTGTGAGACCTGCGAATTTCTTTCCGGCATTGACTTTTGGTTGATCGAGATAGAGTCTATCCATAATGTCGCTTCTAACTCTTTGCTGGCCAGAGTCTGGAGGAAGGAAGCAATAGTCTGTGTGACGTGATGAAGCTGCCCATTGCAGAGTATTGGACGACTTGCGCTTTCGCCGCCCCAGCAATAAGAGACAGCATCATACTTTAGAGGGCTTTGTAGATCTGCCTCGAACAGGGAAATATCGAGCATGCTAGTAGGCTCCGTAAGACAAGGCTGAGTTTTGTTAAGGCGCAATAGGCGGAATCCGGACTCCGAAGAGATCTGATTGTAGATAAAAGGACGTCTGCCCATATTTCAGCGTATTTGAAGGCATTCCGACAATGGGAATGCTCGTGAAAGCCCGTTAGGTTGTTGGTGTGGGTTGGATGAGAAGGTGTCGTCGTGTGTTGGTTGGAAGCTGTCGCAAGTCAGAAGTGGCGTCGGCGGAGGCTGAGCACCGCCACCAGCCAACCAAAAGTGGCACGCATTTGCGGGATGGAAGACATACGACTGCAAGGGTCGAAAGCAGATGATGAAAGTCTGGTAGAACCGTTTTGCAGCCTCAGGTTGATGAGGAAGGTTGACGGAGTCCAGACGACTGGTCCAACCTTGGCGAGAGAAAGATCGCTCCTGCTGCACTTGCTTTGGGTCGTGCTTTCTGAGTTGCGCGCTCGCACCTTCAGGCACTTATCTCACTCTCAAGCTCTGGGATTGTGAGACCATTCTAGAAGGTAGATGGAGTGAGTATGAAAGACGCGATTGCTTCTCATGTACCCCATAGAGGGCTAAGGGCAGGCACGAACGACGAGGCGCTGTCAACATGCAATGAATCTCCGCAGGCTCTTGATGTCTCCCATCAACACATCATTCACAGTTCTACAAATCTTACCGTTCGTTCCCCAACTACCACAGCATGATCATCTCCAGTCGCTATCCTTCGACCCACATATCTAATGCCCAACGGCAGAATAACTGAACTACTTGCAAGAAAGGAGGAATCCCCCAAGCACGATGCCACCAGAACTCTTTTTGTGGCTACTGTTCGCGACCCTTGCCGTTCCCATGATCTGGGTGGTAAAGCCTCGTGGACTCAACGCGGCTATGGAATGGATGGCGACCTTAGTTCGGAGCCACCGTTCGGCCCGTCCACTAACCGTTCTGCCAACATGCCGCAGCCAGCATCGAGCAACAGATTGGATCTCCTCAGTTGACTCGCGGCGCCGAGGACGAACACGAATACCGAACAAGAGCTTTCTCAAACGAAATCAGTACCCATAACTTCCTCGAGCCAAGCGTGAACGAACATACCACGGCGAATAAAGGAATTAAAGTCGTAGACCAGCCCAACCATTGCCGAGGACATGCAACAGAACCAAACCGAGCAACCGCCCTCGGTCGATGAAGTCCCCTACGAAGACGTGCCAAGTGTCAATACCTTCATCGAACAAAAAACGAGACGACTCTGCATGGGTAATCCTTCCAGCCACATACCCACATGCTACGCCTTCGGACAGATTCGTTTACCGATGAAGTGTCAGTGTTTCAGACCTTCGCTTTCATCAGAAAATACAGTTGGTTGTTGGAGTCCTCGCTCGAAGATAGTGAAGACGAGCAGGAAAACCAAGATGGATACTACGAGGACTCATTCACAAATGAAAACCTTTGAGGGCAGTGGTGGCCTTAATGGGAGACAGCAGAAGAACTAGACGGACGTTTCGGTGGCCGAAGGAGTTCCTATCTCTTGTAATTGTACGCTGTTGAAAATGTGGTGACCGGTCCCCAGGCGAATATGATTCATTACTTCTACTCTTCGTCGCGCGAGTGCCTTCTCTGCTTGACCGAGGGTGACCCCAATCGACGCTGTCCACATCTGTTACACTGCACACCCATAGCCACCCGGTGTCAAGCACAATCACTTGAATCGAGGACTGCCAACTCAGATGCGCATGCTTTTTGACGCAGATTTGCGTTTTGCCGTGCACGGTGACGAGGTAGAATCAGGGCGATGAGGGACGGCGTTGGTGGAGTTCTTGTTGTTTGCTTGCAAGTCTCTTTCGTTGCTCAAGTCCTGCTCTTTATTCGCCAACTTCATTCGCCAACTCCGCGGATTCACTGTCAAGATGAAGCCCACTATCATCTCCGTTGTTCTAGGGGCTACCGTTCTCGCTTAGCATGGTGCAACTCAGCCAGGCCAGAGCCGTGAAGAGCTGCGGAAGTATATCGAAGAACACTCGCCATACCAGAGTTCGCATCAACGTTCCCTGGCTCATAATGCGGACACGCTCAAGGCTTGCGGCAACGATATCGCAATGCACACGCGTCGAATTGCCATTGTAGAGAAGCCATTTGTCCAGGTATATATTCAATACCAAATCTGTATGTTGATGCTGTGATCGTATACTTCTCTCGCATTCTCCTGGAACCTTCTGTAATTCGTCCTCATGCGCAGACGGCTTCCTCTTCTAGTCCCTTCAGCCCGTTCAACAGGTTCCCCAGCGACTGGTCCCTGGCCTCCTTCTGCCCTCTCGAGTCCCTCTGTCTCAATCGTGCAAAATCCTTTTCCACACCCAGGGTTCTCGCCATCTCCTCTCTCTTCAGCAGAGCGCGTGCTTCCTCGAATCCCCCAATATCTCTTACGTTCTGATATCCTAGACCCCTGAGAGTCTGCAGCGCGATGTTCGACCGTCTACCCGATCGACAGTATAGCGTTACGGCGTCCGATTTCCGCACATCGATACCTCGCGCACTGTATATTCGAGGTAGCTCATCGATCGATTGGTATTCGATGTTGACGGCGGAGTATAGATCGTTGGAGAGGAGGCCGGTCGCGGCGATTTCGGCCGGAGTACGCACGTCAACGAGGATTTCTTGGGGGGCTTGTGAGGCCATTGTATGCTGCGTTGTTAGTGAAGTGATTCATAGCGGCTGCCCTTGGTTTAATTAGGGCTCTGCTGCCCAACACGCCTAGGTGTTCGTCCGCAACGGTCGCCGTGGAGAAATGGCAAAATCAAATGTCGCAATCGACGCGAGAGATGACGGAATTTTAGCGAGGTTCAGCCACAATTTGCGCCACAACACGGCGGCACTCAAATTGCCGTGAGGGTTCTACTTTTATTCTCATTGCTTTGATGATACAGTTGACCAACCGGTCGTTACGTGAATACCCATATCCAAGTCATCACCCAAATAGCCCAAACTCCAATGTACAGTTACAAGTCCTTGTCCTGACGCCCTACTCGTTCACCACCTGCAGACCTCCAGGCCTCTGCTCATTCCGATTCGAAGCGAGCGGGCCCTCCTTCATCTTCTTCATAATCCCACCAAGTCTGCCGCCACCTTTCCCTCCCTCGATCTGCGAGCCAGAAATGGGTGGTCCGCCGTACGGTATCTGCTGAGCGCCAGAAGTCTGGCTGCTGGGAGCATAACTACTGGTGTGATCCCAACTTGGCTCAGTCGGCGGATGGCTGACGAGGGGGCTGACGTCCGGCTGAGATTTGTTTTGGTTGTGGTAACCAAAGTGGCCTGTTTCAATCTCCTGTCGTCCCCGCTCGATGGCGGCTTGGTTTCGAGCGTGGGCGGCGGTGCTGTTGGCCCCATGGAAGCGCTTGTCCATACTGTCGTTCAGGGTACCGCGGAGAGTTTCGCCAGCGCCCTGGAAACGATGATTAGCGAGAAATTGGATGATCGGAAGTATGGCTTACGTGAATTCCGGCTGCCGCTGTTTTCAAATTCGCAATAGTTGATCTCTTCTGCTGCTGTCCAGGTTGAAGTGCAGGAGGATGACTAGGCTCGCCACTATAATTTGGCCGATATCCGGGGCCGTAGCCTCCATAAGGATCTTGCTGTTGCTGTGACTGCTGCTGCTGCTGCTGCTGCTGCTGAGAGAGACTGCCTTGCTGGTGGAAAGGATATTGCTGTGCGGGAACAGTGCGCGGGACCCCGGCTGGAGGCGTCCTCGCTGGATACGAGAAATTGGCCTTGTTGGGACTCGTAGCCTGCTGTGGTGAGGCCATTGGGTTTGGATGCTCAATCCCAGGTGATACCGAGTCGAGTTCCACTCTGTTTCTCATGTTATTTCGATTCGGGATCGGAGGAGACGGGTTCATATCGGTCGCTTGGGATGGACCCGGAGCTGGCTGGGGTGGAGCGGGCGCTGGAGGGTCTGGACCGGACGTTCTCGTAACCTGAGCATTGGAGTTGTCGTTTCCACTTGGTCCAGAGGGTTGCTCAACAGTTGTGCTTCCGCCAGGCCCAGTGGTCGTAGTTGTGGTTGTGGTCGTCGTCGTTGTAGTAGTTACGACATTCCCTGTTCGCTGATCCGTATAGGATTCTTGACGAATATTCTCTGAGCTTGATTTGTGCTGAGCCTGTTGTGGGGGTGCGAGATGGGTCTGCGTTGGAGGAGTCGGGGCAGTAGCATTCGTCGTAGGCAGCTCGGTATTCGTAGATGTAGGTCGTAGCGGTTCTCCGCGAGAGTTGCGTCTTTCCGCGCTCGAGAAACTCGGATTCCCGCTCGTATCGAGGTCTGATCTGGAGCTGTTGATGTGTTCGCTGCTGAAGTAGGCAGAGTCTCCAGCATCTCCACTCTCCTTCTTGTCCTTGTCTTTCTCTTTGTTGTGGAAAGGATTGGACAGTCGCCACTTGGACTTCTTCTCCTTGTCCGACGGCATTGTGGAGGACGAGACACCTGCGTCTGAAGTGTCCACAGTTGGTAAAGAAGGGACTTCTTGCGATAAGCGATTCGCTGATTGACGTCGTTCTCGAGAAGGTGACGGGACGGGTCTACGCTTCACGAGTTTGCCGCCTTGACGAAGAGCTGGTGTTTCTTGCATTTCACAGAAAGAGGAAATTTGACATAAGAAATGCGGTTAATTGAGCGCAAGGTTCTTAGAGTGCGGGACGCGCCCCCATAAACAGGTCTCCGCGAATGCTGCCCATGATGTAATGTTGGATGATTACCAGCCACATCTTGGAAGGTTCTGTGGCTAGTAAGCTGTGGCACTGACTATCTTTGCTCTTTATGGCCGACTCGAGGGTCTCGTTGTCGATCATATACCTGTATGAACAAGCAGGAAATGCTTGACGTCGGTGGAGAGCGGCGATTGGTGCTGGCGGTTGAGCCGGCTGCAGGAGGAGCCGGACTCTTGCTAGTCCCTTTCGGGATGTTATGGGAGACCAGATTTCTTGCAGTCTCATCGTTCTTTGTAAATATTAAACCATTCTTGATCCAAAAACCGGTCTCGAGAACTCGCATGCATGTGTTTTACAGAGCGAACTCGAATGCCTCGCCACCGTATTGGCGCCAAGGAAACGGCGATGGCAGGGGTGCGCTTCAGCTCACAGCCCCACTAGGCACCTTGGGGCACCAGGCTGTAGCCTCGTCACACCTCTTGCTCAACCTCGATGCTTTTCCACCATCCACCTTATACTCTTTGACGAACATGATGTGTAGCTCTCTGATGGGGCCCGGCGAATGATGACGACAAACGGGAATGGACTGTGTATGCACGTTCATCCAAATCGGCCCCATTCCTGACCATATTTTGTGTTTTGAGCGAGCGCCATCATGGCTGAAATCGGCCTCATCGCGTCGGTCATACAGGTGGCTGGAGCCGGCCTCAAGCTCTCGCAGACCCTCTACCAGTACGCGGATAGCGTAGCTTCAGCGGACCGACGAGTCAAAGACATTGCGAAAGAAGTACAACTCACTTCATTCGTTATAGAAGAGCTTGGGGATCTCTTCAAGCAAGATGAGGCATCAACACTTCTATCCAAGAACGCGCTCAAGACGGCGGACGAGACAGTGCGAGAGTGCGAGAGTGTCTTCACCGAACTGGACACAGCGCTGAAGAAGACGAAGAAGAATGCATTAGGGCGGTTGATGTTGCCTTTCCGGGAATCCAAGATCGAGCTCCTGCGAAGCCACATTGACAAGATGAAAAGTACCTTGCAGCTGCTGATGCAGGTTCTCACGCATGCACATCACGTTAACTCCCAGAAGCTGGACCGGGAAGCAGAAAAGTTGCAACGGGAGGAGATCAAGAGACTACTGCAGAACAAGAAAGCATCGAGCAAGCGGTATGAGGAGTCGTTGCGACGATTTCGTTCGAATGGAAGCGGAACAGATTCGGAGGCGGAAGATGAGGCCAAGGAGATACAAGACCAACGACCAAGTACCGCGAACACCATGCTCATGTCTACTGCTTCGATTGCCTCGAGCCTCACGACAAAGACGCTAGAGACATGCGTACAGCACATTCAGAACCTGCTCGATGACATTGAGATGTTGCAGCAGGCTCTCGCAAAGACAGACGAGAGTGCAGATCATTCGGAGCATCATCAAAGTCTTATTGGGTCGTATTTCCGCGCACGGGGTCACTTGGACAGTGTTCTCCTTGGGAACAAGGGAGGCATGCCAACGAGTGTCGCTGAGAGCTCGAAGGCGTCTATCAGAGACATGCAGGAGAAGGAGCACGCGACTAGAGATGACGAATTCAAGTCATATACGCGCACCAAAACAAGCATGGAATCGGCAGAGCATCAGACACGGGGCATAGAGACTATGTCGAGAACACTGACTGGATCCACCCTGCACACCACTATCTCCTCCAATCAAGATATGAGCTCCGCAATCCAAGCTGCTGTGGAGAGAGCCATCAAGGAAGAACGAGAACGCATTGCAATGCAGGCTCGAAAGGAACTTGATGAGAAAGCACTCGAAGCTCAACGGCGTGCTGAGATAGCGCAAAAGGAGGCCCAGCTCAAGGCAGCTGAGATGCGGGCAAAAGAGGAAGAGGCGAAGAAGAAGTTTGAGATGGAAGTAGCAGAAGCCAAGAAGAAAGCTGCTGAACTCAAAGCGAGAGAGGAAGAGGCCAAGAAGAAGGCCGATGAAGAATTCGAGAGGAGGGTGAAGGAAGAAGTCGCAAAGAAGATTGCTGAGACGGAAAAGTCCGCAAAGATGAATCAAGAGCAGCTTATCTATTTCAAGGATGCTGTGGGTAGGAAATTCATCTTTCCGTTTTCCCTATGCAGTACATGGGAGGTAAGTGATAGCCACAGTCCACGATACAGTATGCATCTGATCCAAGCGGTATAGAGCATGAAACGACTGATCGACGAGGCCTTCCTCCCCATTGACTCTTTGAGCAACCACGTAACCAAAGGTCATTATCATCTACTGAACGCAGATGGAGAAATAATACTGCCAGAATGCTGGGAAAGCACTGTTCAACCGGAGCTGTCCATTACCATGCAGATGTGGGAGTGGCTCGAGCCAGGAAGAGAGTCTTCACCTCCCCCATCCGTTCCTTTGCAATTGCCTCCTCCACCACCACCACCTGCGGAACTTATGATGCCACAGAAAAGGCCAGCACGGACGAAAAGGCCCAAACCTTCAGGTTTCATGAGTTTTCTTGGTGGTAAACCAAGGTCGTCGAATGCCAAACGTCCAAAGCCAAAGACAGAGCTACAGCACCATCCTATCTATCCACAACCGTTCCATCCACAACCACAGATTGACGCATATTCCGAAATTGGGCCGGATGATTCTGTAAGCATGATTGAGGGTGCAGGGTGCCCAACGCCTACCCTGGTTAGCAATTGGACCGGGACCTCAGCATCCGATCTGGGCCATCGACGCGGCATGTCTTCTGCTTCTGCACTTGAGGATCTAAATAGACAAGACTCGAAGAACCCAGCTCTAGTTTCTCGTGTTCAAACCGAAGGTACGGAACGCCAAATATTTGAGATGCCCGGTGACATACCTACACTACAAGAGAGCGATGATACAAAGCTAACGGAAGAGGAGGTAATGAAAGTTCGAGAACGTATCTATAATGGCATTAGTCCAGACGAGGCTCGGGAGGAGTCATACGCTCGTAGCCAACTTAATCCCGTCGGTCCAGGTGCTCCCCCTAGGAGAAGATTCTCTTACTCTGAATTTGAATGCAGCTCAGGAAACTGGGCCGAGGAAATCGACTTGGTGGAAAAACCTAACGTGGAAAGCTCGATGTCACACAAGCATGAAAGGTATACACAACAGAGTGGGGCGCCTGGCATTCCCGTGGCTATGAGTACGGCATCGCAAAAGCTAACCTCAGATCAACCCGAGGCTCAAGCCTCAGCCAAGGAGCAAGAGATTGGGGTTGCGGACAAGATAATTCCAGGAATGCGAGAAGAAAAGGAGAAGGAACTCGCTTCCAAGTCATCATCAGGAGACATACTGCAAGAGGAGCAAGCAGAAACAGTTGATCCATGGGACTGGGGCTTCAGTGCAAAGAAGAAAAGCAAAGCCAATAAGGCACAATCTGAGAGCCCTGCGCCTACAGTCAAGTCATCTGTTAGAAAGTCGTCATTTAGTCTCTCACCGCATTCCACTGGGAGATCGGGTGAATCTGGGGTGCAGAACGTTTATCCAGTACCGTTGAACGATCCCAATCGATTCGACGCTAGACGGGCAAACGCAAGACCGAATCCTCAACCTTTTGGTGCCTCGCGACCTGAGGGAATCAGCTTGCAGCAACCTCAGCCGATCCAACTACTAACTGGCTCCATCTATGTAGGAGAACGGACGCGTAGCGGGCCACTGTCACCATCATCACACGGTGCCCCCAGCTACAATGCGTTCGATGGTGAGGAGAAGGCGCACAAGCGTACGGTATCGGACGAGGATGACACCGCCGAACCCACGAATGCAGACCAAACTAGGGGTTCTCTATCTGAGTCTCGGGGAGAACAAACTGCTGAAAAACGGACGCATGGACCCAAGGAATCCAAGGAGCAGGAGAACGACGGACAGCCATTGATGTCCCCTGCGCCTCTCCTCCGACCACCCATCCGCTCACAGAGTAGCGGCCGGGCACCTCGCCTCAACCTCTCGATACCCCCTTTACCGCATACGCGACCTGTAGATGGTACAAGTGATAAACAGACGCTTAGTCGTCCTACACCGCCTAAGCTACGACTAGCCACCCCAACGGGTTCTAGTCAAACACCGAATGAAGGCCGTCCACGGCCCAAAATCCTGCCTCCGCTACAGCTTAGCACAGTGGAATCCAGCAATGCCACCGAACATTCCAGGTCTGGCAGCTTTGGTGATGTTACGCCTGTTGGATCCGCATCAAGCTATCAAGAAGCTCTGGGAGTCCCTAGCCTGGTGTTACATATACGGCGGAGTACCCATCATAGCGATCCCTCGCTCGTCAAGCCTGAGGAGGATTTCTGGTTGAATCCCAGAACTTCGGCAACGGAGGCATATTTGTCCGATACAATAGACAGGGACTCTGTGAAGCCGCCCTCCCCGACGCCTTCGTTTCTTGAGCTCTTGGATGACTTGGCATCTGATGTCGAAGAGATTCCCGGGGAAGCTGTGCAGGCACCCGAGACATGGCATACGAAGACAATGAGGAGGAAGAACACCAAGAGCCTTGGTCTACCTCGCACAGAGGAGGCAAAGTCGGCCGAAGACGCCGAGGTAGATGAGTTGTTGAGGGAGTGGACGACTGTGCTTGGTTAGACAATGTCATGCTCGTTTTGTTATGTGCGGCTCCAACGTGATGAGATGCGTGGCCTGTATGGCATGCACACTGGTCCCTTCTCTGCATTCCCGCGCCCATCCCAACCCATACCTAGGTAACCAGCTACCCACCACAATCCCCTTTCATCTCACGTAAAATTCAATCCCACTCTCCGCCTCATATGCACGAACCCGCCCAAACCCCGCATCAAAGCAACGCCCTGCGGCACGCGTTCCACCCCGCCAAGCCCTCTTACTCGATTCCCGCACGCGATCGGATCGCCCCCCGAACGCCCTTAGCCCCCGCCCAGCTGCCGATCCAGGCCGATGAGCGCACGTATGCTGTCATACCGCGGGTGGGAAAAGTGGCAGCCTTGTCCCAGCAGCATGCGCGTCGCGCTCGTTTTGGTGGGTTAAGTTTGCTTTGTTGAGGTGAGGGGTAAGTTGAGATTTGCTTTTTCTGAGGCTGATCGGGAGATATCGGGATGGTGATGGATGGAGGGGTAGGTAGGGCAATGTTGGGATATGGGAGTACTCTTGGGATGTAAGCTGGCACCGGGAAGGTAGAGAGGAGGGGAGGAGGGAGAGAGATTGAGGAGGATTTGGTTTTATGGTTATACGTTCATTCGTGAAGGTATTAGAATATATACAAAGTAAGAGCTCACCAAGCCCTCCCCTTCTCGCGATGAAGGTGTGGTATCGCCATCCACTTCCAGATCCGCTTATTATATATACACTGAGACATATCACCGTCTCCTACCCAAGCTGTTGGGCATTTACCACCAATCACCCTGGTCCTTCATAGCAGCAGCAACCTTCTTGAACCCAGCCACGTTAGCACCACCGACCAAGCTGGGGAACTCGCCCTCCGCCGGCGTTAGGTACTCTTTGGCGGTCTCAAGGCAGTTCTCGAAGCACTGCTTCATGATGCCCTTGAGCTTCTCATCGACCTCCTCAGAGGTCCACTTGAGGCGCGAAGAGTTTTGCGCCATCTCCAGACCAGAGACAGCAACACCACCAGCGTTGGCAGCCTTGCCGGGCGCATACCATATAGCATCGCCCTTGCTCTCCTTGCGGTGCGCCTCAAAGACGTCAATGGCCTCTTGCGTGCAGCCCATGTTGGAGCCCTCGGCGATGAACTTGGCGCCGCAGTCGATGAGGGCCTTGGCCTCGTCGCCAGAGACCTCGTTCTGGGTTGCGCAGGGGAGCGCGACGTCGACTTTGCCGACGTGAACCCACGGGCGGGCACCCTCGATGTACTTGTAGGAGTGGCCTTCAAGGGCGGTGAGGGCCTTGCGCTCGACCTTGAGAGCGGCGATCTTCATGATGTCGTCGGGGGTGAAACCCTTGCCCTCTTCGGCGATGAGAGCGCCCTTGCTGTCAGAGAGGGAGACGACGATGCCGCCGAGCTCGATGACTTTGAGGGCCGCATACTGGGCGACGTTGCCGGAGCCCGAGATGGCGACCTTCTTGCCCTTGAAGGACTCCTTGCCGCCGGAAGCGTAGTTGATCATGAGGTCGACGTAATAGACGAGACCGAAGCCGGTGGCCTCGGGGCGGATCAAGGAACCACCCCAGGAGCCGCCCTTGCCGGTGAGCACACCCTCCCACAGGTTGCGGGAGGCGCGGTATGTGCCGAACATCCATCCGATCTCGCGAGGAGAGACACCAATGTCGCCAGCTGGCACGTCGGTGTTGGCGCCGATGTGCTTGGAGAGCTCGCGCATGAAGGCCACGCAGAACTTGCGAATCTCGTTGTCGGACTTGCCCTTGGGGTCAAAGTCGGCGCCACCCTTACCGCCGCCCATCTGGACTGTTCAAGTCAGCATCCTGTCCATGTTGAAATAAGTCATGTGGTACATACGTCCGGTCAGAGCATTCTTGAAGATCTGCTCGAAACCCAAGAACTTGAGGATGGATAGGTTGACCGTGGGGTGAAAGCGGAGACCGCCCTTGTATGGACCGAGAGCAGAGTTGAATTGCACGCGGTAGCCCTTGTTGACCTGGCACTGGCCCTTGTCATCCTCCCAGACGACGCGGAACTGGATGACGCGCTCGGGGACGGAGGCAACCTCGAGAGCCTTCTTGTATTCTGGGTTCTTCTCGAAGAGGGAAGAGGCCTCGAGGGTGGAGACGAGCTCTGCGAGGGAGTTAGCTGCTGTATCTTGTGGTGCTGTGTTTCATGGCGGGGCAATTCTGTTAATGGGCCAATTGAGCGCCTCGGAGGTCCGACGGGCATCAGAAGCTGCGGAGGCAATGCGAAGCGCGCCAACAGCGGCGGAGTGGTATATCACAGTGATGAGGGGACGTACCCTTCCTGGCTTGCTCAAACTCAGGCTCAGCCATTGTAGGTTCTTGGGAATCTCGAAGAAGGGTTGTAAGGAAGTGTGGAGCTGGGATCAGGGTTGATTCAGCTGCAAAGTGTTGGAGAAAAGTGGTGACGCAGAGCAGGCAGTCGAGCGATCTATATACCCTTTCACCAGGCTGGTCGCAGAGGTGCTGGCGGGGTGGTGTCGCGCTGTGACGAGCAAAAAAGTAAAACGCTTAGACGTCACCGGCCCATGCTTCTGTGAGCATGGAGCTCTGTCAGTGGTCAATGGGTGCATGTCGGACGACATCCAGATTTCTGCTATGCAAACTGTGGTGTAGGCGGTACTGATAAGGACGCGTCAAACCAATCGAAGGGCATCTGGGGCAAAAGCACGTGAGGTGCCCGCGCGCAGGCCTACTGCAGAACTGTAATAGTTGGCCGTCATACCGAGTTCGGCGGTCGACGGCGCAACATAGCTTTTACGTCGTGGCATCCAGGGTCCGAGGGGTCGAGGTGGGAGAGAGTGGGAGGCTTCCGCGGGGTTTTTCGGAAGTGTGGCTTTTGCATGCCGTCAAATTTTTTGCTATCCTTGTCGGCTGCGCACTGCCATGCGAACCATGCACTCGGAGAGCCCTGCCAAGACACGCCCATGGCCCCATCCAGCCTTTTCTCACCCATCCACGACTGACTGTCCCAGTGCCACTGACACACGCAGCCTCCCCACCATCCCCCGCGTATATGCCCGCATCCACCCCCACGCGCGACTTTGTCCTCTTCAGCACACCCTCACCAGACTATGCGGCGTTGGTCGGGTCCCAGTCTCATCACCCGTCAGCGACGTGAAAATTATTGAGCAAATATTGGGCAATACGCCGAAACGGCACCTCCACCACGTTGCATGTGGGTAAAGAAACTTACCAGTCACAAGATACTCGTCCAACTCGTCCATCGCATCCATGTCCGTCTTCTCAATTGAGAACCCTCCAATGTCGGCGTTTTCGACGATCCTCTCCCTTCTCACGCTCTTCGGCAGTGGAACGTAGCCATGCTGCAGGCTCCATCGGATCAATAGCTGTGCCGGAGTGCACGAATACTTCCTCGCAAGAGACACAATGGTCGGGTGTTTCATCCTCAGCGCGCGCACGAGCGGTGCATACGCTTCTACCACGATACCATGCTCCTCGCAAAACGATGTGATGTCTTTTCGGGTGTTGACTGCGGGGGATACAAGTCAGCGCAGTGCGGAATCGGCCGACTATCGCGCCAGCCGAGTCAAGAGGCGTTCAGCCTGCAGAAGACGCCTGCAGGCTTTGAGGCTCTTCGACCAGAAACAGAGAAACCGTCCTCAGACGACACGTACACGGATGCACTTCGATCTGATTGACTGCAGGGGCGATCTTGGGTTTGGAGGCCAGAAGCTCGCGCAGCTGCACAGGGACGTCAGTACTGCACATCTGGTACGAGTGTAGGGTCAGCTCTGGTGGAGCGCAGCCCAAGGCACAAGAGGCTCTACTTGAAGCCTCTCTGTACCCGAGGGTAGATCTCTAAAACTTGATAGGCTTGCGCTGCATCGTTCTCGCCTACATGCAGTAGTCGCCACGGTGCATAAGAGAAAGGCGAACTGACATGCTTCACACCATACTGAGAGCGACATTGTGATCAGCAGCTGTGCCAAAGATAGGAGCTGTATACTCAATGATGAAACATGTTCAATGGTTCGCCAACGCGCCTCGCTCGTCGGGCGCCGCATGGAGAGGAGTCCTTACTACTATGCAGTTAGCAAGGGCTCATCGCTGTCGGTACCGGGGCTTTGGAACCGTTTGAGACTCCGCCGATCTTGACTTCACCGTCCTCGATCGCATCCTCAACTGCCCTCCAGCTTTCAAGTCGGGCCTTCTTCCCACCGTACGGCGAGTGCAGGAGAAATAAATCAATGTAGCCAAGCCCGCATTTCTTCACCGACTGCTTTATGGCTTCACGAGCTGTCTCGTAGCTCGAATTGGACGCAAGCTTCGAGGTGAAATGAATGTCCTTGCGCCCGAGCGACTTTATGTTTGCTTCACTAGAGAGGAAGTCTCGAATGGCTTGCCCACACTCTTCCTCATTGTCATACTCTTGGGCAGAATCTATGCTGCGGATGCCCTCGTCAGCCTCCATTGGCCTTCCAGCTATTGAGTACACCCTCGTGACCTACCCTCGATAGCCGACCTGAAGGGTGCATTTCAGTCAGTGGCTCCTCTCGACCGCAGGAACAGGTCGCCATACTTCTAAAGCGCACCGGACGGCTTGGTAGGTCTCGCTACCCGATGTCAGATAAACACCTAAGTGGATGGTGGGCATAGAGAGCCCATTGGCAAGCTGCTCAGGGTCAATGAAGGGCGTCTTTGTGCAACAGTGACGAAGTACCATGGTGCGCGAGGCAAGCGAGTAGGACATGGCGCCTGCTGTAACTCAGTTGAGGCAAAATCAACGATGCTGCAACTAGCCAGCCACGATTTTGTGGGCGGAAAAAGACGCGGTTTTGTATGCCGGTTCGCACATGTTCGGCAGGTTTGTGAGACGTAGTGGTTACCTCATCGGCCGTCGCTCGGGTCCGTGCTGGCGGGTCATGGCTACGTTCCGAGTCGCTGGTCGAAGGCGATACATGGAAAGCCATTGTGTTCAGCGAACATGCGCCGCGCAAGCATTATACGCGGGCACGGGGATCGATTGGACCACGGGGGTTTCCCGCAGTGTGGTGTATGGAACGATCACCTGAGCGCTCCAGCCGCAGACGTGGCTGTGCCATGTGCTGCTGGGCATCTTCAAGACGATTTTAGGAGCCCAATTGGAAGACAATTGGAAGACGTCGTGTTTGAACTGGCAAAAGCAAGCGCCTCTGTGGCTAGATGACGTACACTGAGCCTCTGGCAGCTGTTGCAAGATATTGTCTACCCAATTGAGCATCGTGTTGGGGGAGTATTGGTCGGCGACGAAGCAGCAGAAGGCGCAGACAAAAAGAAACAAGTCGGAGAGTTCTAGGGTGCAGCTGCGACAAGAGGGTCGCCGTAGTGAGATGGAACTGCATGCTGGCGTGGACATGTACTCTCGTGGGCTTCCCTTTCGAGGAGTGCCGGATGCGCAAGAGAGGCTAGCGGAAGCCGCCCGACTTGCAGACTGTAGCCGCGTTTGACGATGTCTGGGACGCTGGGGAACGGGCGTTGCATGGGCGCATTGTCAATTCCAGCCGGTCGGCGACTGCCAGAAGATCCGTTTCGCATTCGCGGTGGCTGCTCGGAGTGGAAAAGCAAGTCGTCGCGACATGGCTTGATCAAACGGGTGTTGGAGGGGGCCCACGGCAGGATGAATCTGGATCTCGGCGGCCCCGATCACGACCGTCGGCGAGCGCTCCTGCCAGCGGGCGGCCCCATTACCTGGGGAAGCAGACGCAGCATCGCATCATCGCATCATCGCTGCCAAAGAGTTTTCGCCGCGGTGCCAGCAGCCAGCTGAGACCCCGTGCCTGCAGCCAAACAGAGAGCGCGTTGGCGAGCGGTGGCGCGAGCGTTGGTGTTGACGAGCACGAAGGAGACGTGAAGACGTGAAGAGCGCGCGTCCCCTCGGAGAGGCAGCCATACAGCCGCGCCTCAGGCAGGGGATGGAGGAAGGCACGCCCAAACCCTGCAGCTCCTTCCCATGGAGCTCTTGGTGGCAGCCACACTGATGGCGGTGATGGCGGTATCTCCGTCTCCCGACACCTCCACCCGTGCCGCGATTGGCCTGGCTCACGACCATTCTGCCCTTCGTGCCTGACACCCCAGCAGCGATCTTGCCAGGGCACAGGCGAGCAGCGCCTCGACTTGATTGTACCAGGGATTATTTTGGAATAAAAGTTCGACCCTCACGCTTCAATACATGGGCCACAGAAGGCGTCCGAAGCCACATCTTGTCCCGATCTGCGCGCCTCCTCCCCATGGTGAGCCTCCCTGCGAGACATAAATGCTCGATAGCGCGCCTGTTATAGCCCATCGCCCTCGCTTCACACCTGCAATCTTGCAACCCAGCGACGGACCCTGGCTTTGCTGCAGCAGTCAGCTATTCTAGACTCATTCCTTGTCCAGACTACCAAGCAACATCCGACCACCTCTACTTGCTGCCGGGCCAGACCGTGCTAGGTGAGTGGAACCTCATAAAGCTTTGCTCCTCGCCCTCTGCCAACCGTGCGTGCTAACATAATTTGTTCCTGCAGTAGCCCACTCGCCATGTCGAACCATCCCAGCTTCACCACACACTTCCCAGCCGGATATCCTGCCTTTCATCCTCGAGGCTCGCACTTTTCCACCGCCGCCGCAAGCTCATCCTCGGGAGAATCAGGGTCGGCATCGGCTGCCGGACCACCCCAGTTCGATATCTTCGACTGGCACCCGGCCTACGAGAGCTGCCAGCGCTACTTCCTCGACCATGGTCAACACGAGGCTGGCGTGCGAGCAGTCACGGCCCTCATCAACATCTGCTTGCCTTTCCAATGGAGCCCGAACCCTCTTGTCAATTCGGCAACGCCCATGCCTCACTCCGCAGGACCATCCGCCTACCAGCTGCCGTGGCCCCGACCTGGTCCAGTCACCAATTCGAGGGGCCAACCGTCGCCCGTCTGGGTCTCACTTGTCCCGTACATACGGCGGCTAGTCATCACAGGTATGGACAGTGAGGGAGTCATGCACGGCTTCTTCGGTGACGACTGGAGGAAGGGCGTCGGTCCAATACACGAGTGCGAGAGGCGCAACTACCTGTTCGCGGCAAAGAGCGTCGGCTGGGCCAAAGTCAAGTACCAGTACGACATGTCCCCGCACGAGGCGGTCCCGTTCCTCAAGCCGCTCCAGAACGTCCAGTTGGCGGAGATCGAGGGCGCTGAGAAGACGTGGAGCCAGTGGCTGGCTATGGAGGACTGGATGGTGGGCCCACGGGCTCCTGACGTCGAGGGCGACGGTCGCGAGGGCTGATTCTTCTTCCTTGATTTTCACATCCTTCGGAGTATGGCGCCGGTCAGTGCTTGTTAATCACTGGGCTTGGGCTTTGGGACTGCGGTGTATAGGGGCGCCCAGGCATCGACGGCGGCATTAGTGCAGGCATATGGATATGCTTGTTATTGTGAGAACGAATACACCAGTATAACACCTACACCTCAATGATAAGTGATGAGATCCGCGGGCCGTTTTGCTCGGTTTGCTTGCGATTCAGTGAAGGGATGAGGTGTTTGAACCGAGCAAAAAGCAACGCTCGGAGCGCCGGCATGTCAGTTGCGCGACCTCACCAGCCACCGCTTGCCTGTTCGGGCCGCCTGCCTCGGCACCCTTCCGGGAAGGTGCTGACAGCTCGTCAAGGAAAGCGCTTGATTGACGTGCTCCATCGCACCCAAAAGGCATGGGCTCAAGCCTCGTCGATGCTGTTCCCGAGATGTGCAGCGAATACGATCTCGCATCGATTCCAAGACCGCTCGTTGGCACGTTCGCAGCCTTGTTGAACACGGTGCCAAGCCAAACCCTGGGACGAGATCGGCGACGCCCATCCACTCTAATTCCACGAAGCTTGACCTTATTTCTACTCACCCACTACGCCTCAATATTCTAGCTGACCAACCGAGCCTGCAGCGCTTCGAGCCGTTCCTATCCCTCCAGGGGCCATGGACACTCTAGCCAAGCAATGGGCAACGTTCCTTGACAATTGCCTGGCACGCCGGATCCCAGCTGAGACTTTCGATGAAGTGGCAACCCAGCTGCATAGCAAATCCCCCCTTCCCGGCCCGGAGCTTGCACTCCTCGCACTAAAACCACGTTCTCCGAGGGAAACCACCCTCGATCCACGTGTTCTCGTCTACACAGAGAGGCTGCTCACTTTGAAAAAGGTTGATACATCTGATGTCTTGGCCGCCGCCCTCCACTTCTCCAAGGACCGACCATCGAGAGCAGGGGATGAGGTAAACGCAAAGAAGGCGGCGCGATGGAGGAACTCACCCGATTTAGAGGAAATGATATTTGATCGCCTCGCCAAAGCCTACTCCGGAGCACAACCCGACCGACCGGTAACCAAAGTCGAAGGCGTACGCGCTTTGACCATTGCGACCGTGTGGATGTCTGCCGTGGTAGCATCGCACACGAACGACTCCATGTTTCAAGTCATGGGCGGTATCCAACAGCAGCAGTCAATCAATGTCCGAGAGTCTCTTAGCATGCTGGTTGTGGCGATGTTGGAGAACGGAAAGATGTTACAGCTACTGAACGACGGGAAGGCAAAGGGTGGGGCTTCTTTTCTACTCCCCTGTTACCAGTTTGCGATTAACATGCGACATACTTGTCTTGACACCAATTCCGATATGCTTACGTGAAAATTAGACCTTCGAAATCGTTTCGCTCAGGCTCTATCTACATTCATCTCAGACCTATCACAGACCTCGTTGTTACCGATCGCAAATCGACTCGAAATCTATCAGAAAGAACACGACCTGTTCGACAAGTCTGCAACACATGAAGGGGAGACGAATGCAGATGCAACGCTGGAAGTTGCTGCCCTGCAGCTGCAGACACTTATGGACCTCCCGTTGATCAATACCAGAGCTGGGCTCTATATTTTCTTGAACTCCTTAGTATGCCGTGAGTCCATGCAAGCTTACAGGGCTAACCACAATTAGCTTGTTGCACGGCCACTCACCGATGACTTTGCCATCAACAACTATCTTCACTCACGCTATAAGGTACACCATCATCGCATGCTGTGGCTGCTAGGCTAATGGGCGCAGATGGACACCCAGACTATGGCGACGGACCTGGTCACCGCAGCCTTTGACATTCTAGCAAATGCCTGGTATAGGAACGAGCCGAGCCCGACGATGTTTTGCCTGAAGTCATTTTTGGTAAACAAGATTCCTATCCTATTGACACAATCCGGGCTATATGTCGTGAACGCGGAGCTATGCATTACACAAGCATTGAGCCATGTGGATCCAACCGCCTTCCCTGCGTTCTCGCAAGGTTTTGACGACTTGGGAAGCAACAATTCGCTGTCAGACGTGCGTCAGGACTTCCTCAATGCGTGCGCCCTGCACGGCCTTATCCCCGCGAATACCATCGAGCGCCTGCTGGGAGAAGCACCGATGCAGGGCCCACCGGAGACCAAATACAACAAACAGGACTTGCTGAACCAGTGCAAAGACAACTTCGAAAAAGTCAACATGTTTCTTGATGAATTGGAGAATCTTGATGGAAACGCCGGGGCCATTGTGGCAGCAGTCACAGAGGTATAATGATGATTCCCCGTTAAGCGCTTTCACTGACTAAATGAGTTTATCAATCATCTCTGCGAGACCCAAACGACGATGTATCTTAAAACGATATGCAACCTACTCTCCAAGAAGCCGCAGGCAATGGATGTTGTGTTACAGTTCACATCACCAATCAGCATCCTGCGGCCACTTTGCCAGTTCCTGGATGAATGGCGATACGATGACAATCAAGGTAAGTATAGCGCGCGGGTTTTCGTAGTCGCTGACAGGCGTAGGGGAGTCTCAGCCCGTCTATGACGAATTCGCCGCCATCCTCCTTCTTATCTTGGCTTTTGTCTATCGATACAACCTTACGTACCACGACTTGGGCATCGACCACGAATCATTCGTGGCGCAGCTGTTGCAGCACGGCCATCGCAGCATGCTGCCGGACGAGCTGACCGATGAGCAGAGCAAGCATCTGGGTCTCTGGTTGGAGGAGCTGTACGCCTCTGACAAAGAAGGTCTTAGCAACGAAGTCTTTGCTTCCTGTCGCCCGCAGGACTTCTACCTAATCGTGCCCACCTTCTTCAGCCAAACGGTCATGGCGTGCTCCGAGGAGGTTCTATCTTTGGAGCTCGTCAAGGGTGCATTGGAATGTAAGTGGCGCCTAATACGAGGTAATAGGAACGCCAACTAATATTGCTTTTGAAGATCTGCATGAAACCTTTCTTCTGCCGTCCCTTGTTGGAGGGCTAAGATGGATGGCCTCGCATGCGCTCGTGCATACGCATCAAGATCTAGATGTCATGGTACCGATCTTCGACAAGCTGATCCGATCGGCCCCCACCTCGGGAGATGCACAGGCCATGCATTCCACCATCCTGTCCGTCGTGTCATCTGAGCTGGACAGGTGTTTTAAAACCCTGAAGCGGCGCCACCCGAACCGCACGGACATTGAGCCGCTCGTTCTAGCCATCAAGGGCTCCCTCCACTACGAACGCTCGGCTTTCCCATCCATAACAGAAGTGGAGCAGTGGACCAATGCACCAAACACCACTTTGGATGCATCCCTCCGCCACACGGTGCAGCAGCTAACGCAATGGGCATCCGCCAACTCCCTCCAGCCTAACCCGCCGAGCTACAGCCACCGCCAGCTATACGCCTCTCTCAAAACCCTGGGCGCCTCCAAGACCCTCCGTGCCATCATCGACGAGATCAAAGCACAAACAGCCGACGGCCACGGCGCCGTGGCCCTTGACATCGGAGTCTCGCTGATCTGCGCGCCCATGGTGGAGAATAGCGCGCTCCCAATAGACTGGGTAGGCAGCACGATTCCGGCGCCCACACCCCCGCGCACCGGCCAGAATCTCCGCGAGATGCTGAAATGCGAATACGACGACGCCGCCAGCCTGGTCTCCACGGATCTTCTAGCAGCAGAAGCCATTGTCCGTCTGCACCGCCGCGTCGACGCCCAGCTCGCCGTCGACGCACAAGCCGGGCTCCCCGCCGGCCAGGTCGATCTCTCCAACGTGACCATGGTAGGCGTCGAATCCCAGAACATGGCTACGGAGGATATCAATAAGGCGATGAATGACGCGGCCGCCGCGGCGGGCATCACGACTGTTGGTACCGACATTGCTAACATGGACAAGCAGGCACTGCAGCGCAGTATCGACGATCATTTGGATCTTACGGCTGCGGGTGGGAGTTTGGATCTCGGCGCGATGGCGGTCGGCGGTGCAGGGGCAGGCGATATGGGTGCGGATATGGGGGATCTGGATCTCATGGGCGATATGGATATGGGGCTGGGC
>JAFHBV010000403.1:0-34565 GCA_019022785.1 Pseudomonodictys pantanalensis | reverse complement strand
CCCCGCCGCAATGCACGACCCCTCGGACGCCCAGCCTCACATCCCCACGATCAAGATAAACGACGAAAAACCCCTCCTCCCTCTCCCAATGCCCGCAACGATCCCAACCCCACGATTAAAGTCCCTACCTCGAAGACTCGCGACCTTCCTTACGCCGTCGTTCCTCTCCCGCAGCGATGCAAACCCCACGCCCATCCGCCCTACCGACTTCCTCGACGGCATGCGCGGCTACGCCGCCTTCGCGGTCTTCATCTACCACTTCTTCATGCCGTCGCATCCCAAGGGGCACTACGGGTACGGCGGCAACCACGGCCGGCACGACCACCACATCCCACAGCTTCCAATCATCCGGCTTCTCTGGTCGGGACAGATGATGGTGTTCCTCTTTTTCGTAATCAGTGGGTTCAGCATCAGTCTGAAGCCGATTAGCTTGGTGCGCCGGGGCGCTTACAGCGCTCTTCTAGACAACTTGGCTTCCGCGGCGTTCAGGCGAGCAGGGCGACTGTATATCCCATGTTTCGCGACGCTGGGGCTGAGCTTGATACTAGCGATGGCCGGGGCCTTTGACTACGCGGATAAGTTGAAGACGGGACGGTGGCCATTCGCGGGGAAACCGCAGCCGTTGCCGGAGATTTATGCGAGTCGGGCTGATCAGATGAGAGACTGGGTGGCGTATATGTGGGTGTGGATGGATCCGCTGACGGCGATGAAGATGCCGACTGATATACCATATGCGGCGCAGCTGTGGACCATTCCCGTGGAGTTGAGGTGTAGTATTATTACGTATGTTACCATCCTCGGACTGTCGAAGGTACGGCCGGGAGTTAGGATGGGCACTATTACTGCGATGACGGTGTGGTGCCATTTGAGAAGGCATCCGGAGCCGGCGTTGTTTTTGGCGGGCACGGTGTTGGCGGAGTTGTATTTGATTAGGAAAGAAGAGGGGGAGCAGAAGAAGGGGAAGTGGGAGGCGTTGAAGGAGTGGAGTATCTTTATTGGAGGATTGGTGCTGGCGAGTTATCCGAGGCATGGTGGGGAGACGGCGATGTTGTATCGGTATGTTGCCCCTGTTGCGACGCCGTTCGTTGGGTCGGAGGGGAAACTGCCGCTGTTCTTCTTTACGTCGATTGCCTCCGTTCTGCTGGTGTGGATTGTCTCCAAGGCCCCTCGCCTTCAATCGCTTTTCACTACGCCCGTGGGAAGGTATTTGGGGAAGACAAGCTTCGCACTATATTGTGTGCACCAGGGGTTGATCAATTGGGTGGGGTATCGGAGTATGCTGTTCTTTTGGCGGGTTACGGGGAAGAAGACGGTGGTGCGGTATGAGAGCGGGTTGGGCATTGCTTTTGTGCTGCAGTTGGGGCTTACGCTGTGGGCGAGCGATTTATTCTGGAGGGCGGTGGATGAGCCGAGTGTTAGGATTACGAAGTGGCTCGAAGAGAAGTGTACGGCCAAATGATGTGGTTTCCTTTTTTTTATGGTTGGGTATTGGAGTTCAAGGGTATTGCTCAAGAGGATAGCATAGACGTCGACGGTCCTTACCTTTTCATTATGGAAGAAGAACTTCGCGGTCTTGGCCACACCGATTCGAGGGAATGATGGCATGGCCTGCTTGTGTTTATGCATTGGTGTTTGTTTACGTACGTGGGTGCTCCTTCCCTTTGATCTCGCGGTGTACGCCTCCTCCACTTCCTTTGACCTCGCCACCTCTGGTCTTCCCTTTCACTCGCCTGGCCCACACTAATCAAGCTCTTTATCTTCGCCTTCCACGCCTCTCGCCTGTCTTCCTTCAACCGTCGTTGACTCACTACCCCGAAGATCCTCGACGGCATCCACGATGCGCTGGCAGAACGATCCCTATCAACACTTCGTGGCGCCGCAGCAGTACTCGTCCTACCAGACGGGCTAAGACGTCGCAAGCTATGGTTAAAATTCCGGTTCCGGCGCCTACGGAAATCCTCGACCGGCCATGTCCCCATGCCTGCAGCAGCCGCCCGCCCATGCTCCGAACCAATATGGCGCCCAGGGCATAACGGTGGAGACCACGAGCGGCAAATTCAAGATTCGAGGCGCCGCTGCCGCCGCTCAGGTTGAATACGGCCTAGAGTATCGATATGGAGAGCACGACAATAACGGCAGCAAGTATGCTTCCATGAACCTGGGCAACGAAGACTATGGCGCGAAGGAAGCCGAGGGACAGCTGGATGGTGCTGCCATTGTGGGGGCAAAATATCGAGATGGCAGCGGCAAGAAGAGGAGGTGGACCAGGCAAGAGAAGAGGGAGAGAAAGACTAAAAAAACAGTGACGTAGGAAAACTAGAGGACGATGATGAGGATATGGAGGAAGCGGGGGGCAAGGTTGGCGGCGTCGCCGCTTCGAAGGGAAAGACTCGAAGACACACCAGCAAGAAGAGACCGTAGACTCGACAAGAAAAGGATGAGGGAAGGGGTTGCGGCAGGCCAGAGCGTCAGCAAATGTTCAGCGTATCCCGTCATGCGATGAGGGAGAAGAAGCATGGGAAGCGCAAGAGGGAGCGTGAGGTTAGGCGATTGGGAATGGCACCGCAGATAGACCTACTACTTCTTCATCATGGACGCTTTTTTTATGTAAGAATAACTTCAACTAACGCCAGAGCAGTTTCACCGCCGGACGCAGGATCCAATTGGGCCGAGAATCGCGAGAACACGTTAGCCCAGTACACGAAAGCGACGAAGCGTCGCCGCCAGAATCACGCAAAACGCGTGAGTGATGCCGAGCTGGGCATTGTCCCCAGACCGATTGCTATGGGCCTGAGAACTGAGATGGAGATTGGCTCCAGAGTTGCATACAACAAGCACATCACGGTCATAACGTGTCGGTTCTTGCAACAGTAATAAAATGGCGGTGGGCCTCCTGGTGACGTCGCGTATCGGTCAGCGGCGATAAAGAAAATATGGGTACTGTAGCAGATAATACCAAGCATAAATCTGCACTCATCGAGCTTCTCTTCAATTCCAGCATACACTTTGGGTAATATCTCTTTACCGCTACTGAATGGACATCAGCGGCCATGAGTCAGGAACTGGGATAATGGATAATGGCGGTCCGTCAGCATCATCGACTTGTGTCTTTAGATTCGCGACATCCGGCCTCAACGGGAGAGCGTATCGAGGTGAAAGGATTCCTGAGTATCTGATAATGATCGAGGAGAACGTGGTACGTGAGATATACGAAGTTCTGAATTTTATAGTGTCGATGTCGAGCTGCAGGCCAAGATCCCCGCGCATACGCTTCACCGCCAAGCTCGCATCCCCGCAATAATCCCCACCTCCACATCGCGCTACCCTCACGCCGCTGACGTAACACCTCAGATGACTCTCCATATACTACGCGTTTCCACGTCCAATGGAACACGCCCAACTGGGCTGGGTGACTCTCGTAACACCCTGTGAGTCCAATCAAGAGCACCCATTGTCGCAAATCCAGTATCTCCCTGTTTCATTGGACGCGGAAAACGCAGTATACCTCCAAAATGCGCCGCATGTCAAACACCCGAGCTCGCCACGCTTCGTATCTTTGTCTCGGCGCATGCGCTGCAGCTCTGCTTCGCGTAAATTCGGATTAGGAAATACTCTCACAAAGTTTTCCCACCCTGAGGCAATCCCTGTCTCGGCGCAAGACGCTTATCAGGGCAATAGCATCTCACTCTTCTGGACAATGCCCGGCGCTTTTGTTGATGGGTTGACGAGCTAGGGAGCTACTGCTTACGTTGTTGGCTGCTAATATAACGGTGCTTATGCAGGATCGGTACCCATGGCGCGGGTTTAGGTTGGCGGCGCTGTTTCAAAACTTTGTTTAAAGGTGCGCGTTGGTGCTTCTTTTGACATCTTGTCTTACTTCTGCGCTTTTATTGCACCGCGAGGGTGGTTCTACGTTTGATTAAATTTGTCGTTTTCAGATCTTGGGAAGATGCCGTTCCTTGCGAAGAAACATTCGGAGATTCCGACAGAAGACTTGTTGTCGTGGATGTTTGACAGGCCCAAGTATGATTTGAATAAGCCGGTGGGTTTTAATCATGCGCAAGAGAATAGGAATTAAATGCTAATTGAGCTAGGTATATATCGATGCATCGAATCCCTCGCGCTTCCTCACCGGACGGCAAGGTCGCGATCTCATTCGCAAAGTCGCAGCTGGTCTGCGAAAGCATGGACTGAAGAAGGGCGATTGTGTGGTACTCGCCTCCTTCAACGACATATACTACCCCGTAATCGTGCTCGGCATTATCGCTGCTGGAGGCGTGTACTCAGGAACAAATCCGGGCTACACGCCGTACGAGCTTACGCACCATCTCAAGACTATACATGCGAAGTTTATCTTCACAGAGGCGGAGTTGCTGAAGCCGTTCTTGGAGGCGAAGCATGAGGTTCCGAAGGAAAGAATGTTCATCTTCAACCCCCTCGATCAGGCAATACCAGAGGGGTTCACGGGCTGGAAGTCGTTACTGGAGTGTGGGGAAGTGGACTGGTGCGTCGCAATACCTCCAATACTGCGCCATCAAAACGGGAACATCGGCTAACAATCCTCAGGCAACGCTTCACCAACTCTACTGAAAGCTCCACCACAAACGCCATGCTCATGTTCTCCTCAGGCACAACCGGTCTCCCAAAAGCCGTCCAACTCACCCACCAAAACTTCATCGCCGAACACGTCCTAATCTTCGAGGACTATCCACGCGACTACACCATCGTGCGCCTCTCTGCCCTCCCGATGTTTCACCTCGCGTCCACACCAGGCTCCATGATTGCGCCGTTTCGCGACGGGGATAAGACGTATATTATGCGCCGCTTTGATCTCGAGCCATTTCTGCAATACCATCAGGACTATGCGATCACGGATCTGTTAGTGGTACCACCTATGGCTATCGCGATCATCATGTCCCCCTTGAACAAGAAATACAGCCTGAAGAGCGTGAAGAGCGCTATGTGTGGCGCTGCGCCGCTCGGCAAGGAACCACAAGCTAGGCTCAAGGCCTTGCTCTCAGACGATGCGCCGTTTACGCAGGTCTGGGGTATGACGGAGTGCTCATGCATCGCTTCTATGATTCCGCCGCCCGAGCACGATACCACTGGTAGTGTGGGACGCATGATCAACAATCTGGATACGAAGCTCGTGGACGATGATGGCAAAGATATCAGTGCGCCCGGCGTGAGAGGAGAGCTGTGCGTCAAGGGTCCGACGATTACGAGGGGGTACTATGAGAATGAAGAGGCGAATAAGAGGGATTTCGATGCGGATGGGTATTTTCATACGGGAGATATTGCGTATGTGGATGGGGAGACGGGCTTGTGGTACATTGTCGATCGAAAGAAGGTATGTGCTCGCTCTGATATCGTACCGCACAATAAACGTTTGTTACTCACCTAGAACAGGAGCTTATCAAAGTCCGCGGCTTCCAGGTTGCCCCACCGGAACTTGAAGCCACACTGCTTTCGCATCCCTCCATTATAGACGCCGGCGTCATCGGTGTTCCCGCCGCACTCGTAGACGCGCAATCTCGAGACGGTGAATTGCCTCGCGCATACGTCGTGCAAAGACCGGGCACGACGAAGCTTAGTGAGAAAGAGGTTGTGGACTATGCGGCGGGTAGGCTGGCGAAGTTCAAAAGGCTCGGGGGAGGGGTAAAGTTTGTTGATTCGATACCAAAAACGGCGAGTGGCAAGATATTGAAGAGGGTATTGAGGGAGATGGCAAGCAAGGAGTTGAAGGAGGGCAAGGCGCAGGCGAGGCTGTGAGGAGGCGCACCCGCCTCGGGTGATTGGACTGTTTGGGGTTAGCGTGGCTAGGTAGCCGGGTCGAACTCTTGGGAGCGTTTAGGTAGTTCGGGACCTCTTGCTGCCTCCCGCGTCTCAATTCTTCGGACACCATCTGCTTATCATCTTGTTCATCGCATTCATGCACAATTCGGGGCTCTGCACGTTCCGTGATATCCTGTCTCGCCGACCGCTCCATTGCGACCTGTCCAACCTACCTTATGCACCCATTGCGGCCCGTTGACCACAATGCAAGCAGACCGCTGAGCTTGACCATGGATACCTCGCGCCACGTACCGGTGGATCTCTCAGCATTTCATTCAGATCTCGACGGGGTCAAGGAGAAGTGGATCTTGGCTCATTCACCCGAATGTAAAGTCTCGAGACTCAAGTTTTTCGCTCTTATGGGCTCAAAATATCGAGCACAGCTCTACGAATCAAACCACGAAGGGTGTCTTGGATGCTTACTAGGTTTGCAAGCTATCCGTGCATTACCCCCGCATGTCCAGATCCAGCTGTTTGTTGAACTCCAGATTCCCCCGTGTTGAGACACAGAGAATCGAAACTGGGGCAGGAGACCATTCGACGACCAGTCACACTTCATATCGAGACTTAGAGATACTGAACAGCTCGAGCAAAAAATTGTCGAAGGGTGCCTTCCATCGGGCTATATCGGCTCCGAAGCCGCGATGGGCTTCGTTCAACGCAACCTCGACCAATGTCTCAACAATCACAAGAAATGTGGTGAACGACGGGCAACCAGGCTACCGACACGAGTTTCCAGTCTCGAAGATGACTGCCAAGTTCGCCTGCGAGAAACAGAAGGTGAAGGTGGCTTGTATGCAGCGCTTAGCCACTGCTGGGGCCAGAAGCACTGCATCAAAACGACCAAGGAAACTTACGACTCGTATCTGGATAGTATTAACTCGGCCTTGCTACCAAAGACCTTTCGGGACGCCATAGATATCTATCGAAGACTCAACATCCACTACATCTGGATAGACTCACTGTGCATCATCCAGGACTCCACGTCAGATTGGAGGGTAGAATCTGCTAAGATGAAAGAGATATACTAGAACGCCTTTCTCATTTTGGCAGCTACTGCATCGGCGGATGCACACGGGGGATGCTACCGCGAGCGACCGCTTCTACCTCGACTACTAGCTCGGGTAGGTAAGAAGGACTCCTTTACCCATATATACGCATGGGCATGTTTCAATCATTTTCAAATAGGCCCTCACAAGATAAGAATCGGAGATACACCCTTGCTGGACCGGGCATGGGTCTTCCAAGAACGACTCCTTTCAACGCGTATAGCCCACTTCGCAGCAAATGAGATCATGTGGGAGTGTTGCGAGGTTGTGAATTGCGAATGTGGCCAAACTCAGGATGATCTCAGAGGTGACGCTAAGGCGACATTTATTGAAAGCATAGAGGTAGAAGTGTCGGCCCTTAAGAGGTGGTGGAAAGTTGTGACAGACTACTCTACTCTAGAGCTATCGTGTTGCACAGACCGCCTACCAGCTTTATCTGGAATTACTAAATCGTTACATACGCCATTACTAGGGAAATACTTCGCTAGGATTTGGAAAAGTCACTTTATCGACGGCCTTTGTTGGTATTCATTGGATGCCAGCAGCTTACCTAGGCCTGCGACATCCTCCCCAACGTGGTCGTGGAGTTCCATTTCTCAGCAAGTGATCTTCGCGGCTAGTCTCGAGTGGACCCCGCGTGCTGAGATCGTGGCCGTTAAATGCGCCGATGCTGACGACCAGGTCATAACGTTCGTTGGAGCGGCGATGTCGCAATCTTTACTTGAAGGGCACTGGGATGATGATGCATACGATACTATTCACCCTGGATCGCCGCTTTACTGTTTTCATCTCATAGACAGGTACTATCTGGCTTTGAGGTGCATAGATTGGGAGAAGAAATTTTTCCGTCAAACTGGATTATTGGAAAGTCTGCACGTAGCACGGGACTTTGTGTATGAGTTCCTCACGAAGCCGTCTATTCCGATCGAGGGCCTCGAGCTTGTTGTCACCATAGTTTAACAGGGAATGCCTTTCATTCGAGCAAAATCCATACCCATCGACGACCAGTGTCTAGCGTGCGTCTTCAATTGTTTTCCGGATAACCAGCAACATGGTCCAGTCCTCAACACGACTTTTACACGAAGCATACACAAGCATCCGCTGAGGCTGGTAGATCCATTAGGTTGTTCAACACCCTGGTAGCCGTCGACCAGTCGTGTTGATTGGATGCCTGAATATATGCAACCTAATCCAGATAGGAAACGAGCAACAATCCCCGATGCCCTACATATCTCGTCAAACTGTTGGAGTTTGGAATCAATCGGCACAACGCACCGGATCCAATAATTATTTGATGCAGGACGGGCTCGCGGCGTACGAAAATCTTGCTCTACTTCCCAAAGCCCGCAGTTCCTGGACGCCCAATGACGTTCGGACTTCCCTGACACAACCCCAAAATAGCACCCACGGCTATATACAAATGTACCTGACTGCTTCTCCCGACGATACGCATTGTCTTCATCCCTCACCTTCTCGGCGACAGCTATGGTGCAAAATATCATTGCCATCGGCATTGCCGCATCAATCTTCGGTACCGCGATAGCACATTATTGCCCCCGTTCTTCGGATGCGAACGGAACTACAGTCGCAAGCCTGACTTCGACACAGAATATTGCGCTCCCTACGACAAGACCCGTGGATGCCTTCGAGGTCCCACCCGACTTCGTTTCCGTCGGTTTCGAGACGGGGTTCCTGCCAGCCTACAATAACGATTTCTCCGCAAACCTCGTGGCTTCAATTCAAAAGCGCCTGAGCGATCCTATCGTAATTCGAATTGGCGGTACGAGCGGCGACCGCATCAGCTTCAACCCCAACCAAAGCAAGGCCACGGTATGCGTCAAGGGACAATGCCCCGATGGATCGAGCGCGTCGTTCATTCTTGGCCCATCGTACTTTGACGCTCTCAAGAACTTTCCGAATGCACATTTCTCCGTCCAAGCGCCTATAGATTCGGAGAAGCTCAATGTCAATGCGACAAATGTTCGGTTGTACGTAGGCGGTGCAAAGGAGGCCGCTGGGATGGATCGAATAGCAGCAGTCCAGATTGGCAACGAGGTGCAGTTCTATGAGCCGAATGCTACAGCCTATGTGGGAGATGCAACAGAAGTGATGCGCGTAGTGCAAAATCTGGGTCTGGGTGGAGACGGAAGGATTTTCCAGGTCCTCGATACAGCCAGTGGCGTTGTCAGTGGCGGAAACAAATTTGAAGCGTGGGTATGCGAGCATCTAGAAGCACTACAAAAGCTGACGTTTGTGCAGTAAAGACGCATTCGAGGCTGGCTTGAACGATGTCAGGACTAGCATCAAGCATGTCGCCGAACATTAGTACGTCTCTACACCTGCTCCATGCTTGATCCTCGACTTAACGACTACACAGCTACCAGATCAGCGGCAGCAACTCCGGGACTCTTAATATACAGGCCATCCTTCTCAATCACACCGCTATGACCACTCACATGGCGCCCTACATCCGCACAATTAACTACCTACGTGACAACCACGCCAACATCAGCTACATTCTCTCCGAAACCGGTAGCTCACTCCAAGGCACCACCAAATTTCAATCATACTTTGCTTCCGCGCTATGGAGCATCAATTTCCAATTGTATGCCATGTGCCAGGGCGTCAGTAGGGTAAGCGGTACGCAAAGACCGGTAGCTCAACACAGTCTATGGATCCCAATCAACGGCACAACCGGACCGCCTAAGGTACAATCTCCGTATTATGCACAAATGGTGGTCGCGGATTTTATCGGGAAAGAGGGCGCTGGGAAGCGTGGCGTCACGCAAATTCTGAGCCAAGAGATGCTTGCTGCGTATGCAATGTTCGAGGGAAATGCGATCAAACGTGTCGCGATTCTGAATCTCAAGGGATACACGGGGAAGGGCGAGCGTGGCGCCATTAAAGTGAAATTGACAGGTCTGGGAAATGGTGTAAAGAGTGCGCGGGTTGGACGATTGAGCGCCGAAGCAGGGACAGATGCTGGTGGCTTCGATACGAATGGCAAGAATATCACGTGGCAGGGTCAGCAGTGGTCGAAGAAGGTGGATAACGGGAAGGGACATGGGCTGTTGACGCAGGAGACTTTGAGCGTTGGGACCGCTGGAAACTTGGACGTTGAGATCTTAGATACGGAAGCCGTGGTGGTTTACTTTGCGTAATTTCTTTTTCTCCATGTTCCTTCAGATCAGGGCTCAGGCGTGTCTTCCACTATAGCAGTTTCCGATAGTTCCAGCACGACTAGGGTAGGTAGGATCCGTCCCAGATCAGGCACAGCGAAGGATGCGATTACGTGCTATAAAATCTACGGAACAGTGACTTCTGAGAGGTCTGTCTTCCCAGCGACGAGGGCAAGAGGGATCCCGATAAGACATTACTCTAAGGACGGTCACGTGTCATGTCTTGATTTGGAGGTGCCCTCAGGGTATCTCCAAAAGTAGTATAGTGTCAGAGCAGCACTATTTTGACTACTACGCGATTGGTCAGGAACGCCACCAAGCCCTCCCCACTCCTCTCCACAAGGGCGTGGAAGATTCCTTCTATAAGGGCGACATAGCTATTAGGAAAGATGTTTTTGTGATATCCTGTCTAGCTATGGATCCGCTAGGTCCAAATCATCGACTGAGCCATGCTGACATAGGTTAAGCAAAACAAGAGGCTCCTACCTTTAACATGTGGCACTCGATTCACCACACATGACAGTACCAGTTGTGATTTTGCACAAAGCACGTGGGCGGACAGGGAATGTCGCTGTGGGGACATGTGTTCTGCGCGCTAAAAGGTCATATAACTTTCCCCATTGCCATTTCACGAATGCCCGTTCAACTACGACCACTCGCAACCCACAATGTCAGTCTCGCCCCAAGCTCCAGAAATCGGGAAAACAAACCCTCGATTAACTCCTATTGTCAACGAACCTTCCGTCTCGACTGACGCCAACAAAATGGACGACGGTCTATCGGTGGACACTGGTCCAACTGTGACATACGAACAGCTTCGAGATCTCTTCGTTGACGCGGAGCAAGAAGTCAAGCAACGCTTCAAGGAGAATGTTCCGCAGCAAGACTTGTACGACGCGCTTGGGTACGGCGCGGTGCAGGGTCTAATGACCTGCTTCCAAGAGCAATGCCAACCACAGGATATCTTGGATGGGTACTTGAACATCGAGCGTTGCATCGTGGATGCATGGAATAAGCACCGGCTGGGCAAGGCTAGGCACTGGCTTGAGGGCAAGACCAATCCTCCAGGCTCGCGGAACAGCTTCCTTTCGAGCAAGTACGATGTCCCTGAGGCTGACGCCTCATTTCCAATTCGTCACCTGGCACGCCAGCGTGGATATGAGTTCGAGCAACCGGCACGAGTCCGTCTTCATCATGGCAAGATTGCTGTCAAGAAAGAAGACATCGAAGAGCCGGAAGTAGCCCAGACACCCATTTCGTCGGGGCTACCCGATTTCCCCGCAACGCCACAATTCAAGTCAAAGTCGACGGAAATCATCATTCCACCGGACAGTGTTGATACCTCCGCGACTTTCCAATCCACATCGAAGCCGAGCCACAAGACCACAGGCGGAAAGAAGGCTAGGGGATGCAAGGACTACGACAAATTGACTGCCAGTCCGTCCAAAAATATCCGCTTCCCGGAAGCAAACATCACTGTCGCTGAAATTCTCTGCTTCCTGCCCCAGTGGTTGAATTCCTGTGAAGTTATCGCTCGCTTCTGCAACAATGGTGGCTCGTCCGGCATGCTCACGCGCATCCTTCGCGAGTACCGTGATATGCCCCATGGAAACGTCCGCTCAAACTCCATTCTCAAAATGATGAGCACTCCTATGAGCAAGCTTGGCGAAGAGTACAGGAGCTGGAGCGTTAGCAAGCATCAGCGCCCAAAGGACTGGGACGAGACTAGCATCTCCGTCAAGGGCTTTAAGACTCCTCACCAGAAGGGGCATCCACTTAGGAAAGGTCACCGTGATACCTACATTGATTTCAAGGATCTTGTGATCGGCGTGAAGCAGTCTCCCACGGGAGATGACGCGCTGGATCTCACCCGCTGTGTAGAGTACGCTGTGGCTCATCCGAATGAAACATGGATCTTCCCGCAAGACTACCAGAGTCTCCTTGTCGTCGTCGGCGGACCGCATCCCGTCAGGCCCGAGAACTGCGATGGCGCCATCTTCGATCGTCGGAGCACACCTCAATCCCGCCGCGCTACCATCGCCATGTTTAATCGTCCGCGCGATGAACACGGTCGCCTCATCCAGAAGACCAAGCGCACTCGCGAAGAGATCGACGATGAGACCATCGTTGTGCCCAGTGACGTCGACCGCCCCATTCCTATGCCAACGTCGCGCAACCACGCCGCAAAGCGTCGTTGCCTCACATCAGAGACCCTGTTCACGCCGCAGCATCGAGCCGGTCGCGCTGTCAATATGCCCCCTCTCTTCAAGGGCGACATCTCGGATAATTCGGAGCCAGAGTCTGGCATTTTTAAGGGTGCTCGGCGCGCTGAGGTGTTTGGCCGTAAGACCAAGCGCGAGAAGAGGGAGCGCCGATCACCCCGCAAGAAGCTCTTTACCGTGAACTACAACATCAACAACATTGTGGAGCTCGAGGAGAAGGTGACTACTTCGAACGACGAAGAGGATTTGAGGGCTGTTGAGAAGGCGGCAGTGCCTAAAGATGAAGGGACAGGTGGCGTCGAAGTTGCTGAGGTGATTATGTCTGATGAGTAGATGGCTGGGGTTATGCGCGACCAAATGTGGCTGCGTAGGCGACCGGATTTTCCCTATCACGTTGATGGAGTATCGTGCACCTTGAGGCATTCTGTCCCCCCTGGACTGCCTCAGTTGAGCTAACTGGGCTATTAGGTCTGGACAAGATGGCAGATTTTTTTTCCTTTATGGTCTGAGCATCTGGTAATAGAAACTGCGAACAAATATCGCAGCTCGTACGGAAATGTGCAAATAAATATATATCTCCTGCAAAAGGTTTATGTGATAGGTCACAATCACTAGATGAAAGAGGACTAGCCGAAACAATACAAGCGTGGCTATTATGGACTCTATCGCAGCCCCAGGATTTCACAATAGCAACGGACGCAATTTTTATAGACAGTGCGCATGCATGTACCATAGCGGAATCAGGAATTTATATCTCAGCGCTCGTCTGCGTTCTCCCTTCAACATCCTTCACCTACAGCTTTTAAAGATTTATATCCAAAACCTATCCCGCAGGATACCCTTCAGGTCTGCGTACAATAGATTATCCCGCGATATCCCACTAAACGTACGTCAGATACCACCCCCAACACTAGCTAGACGATGTCTCGTCTAGTACCACTCCCTTTTCTAGACCTCGCGCATATTATCTATATAGTCTTCCTCCACTACAGCCAGCACATCTGGCCTACTCGAACTTCTCCGAATACACAAAGGAGCCCACATATCATTTTTATCCATCTTGCCTCTACTGTCTTCCCCCAACGTTCTAGGAGCCTCTCACGTATCCATTCTAGCCGTATCTTCAGCTCCAAACGTTCCGGCCTCGCCCGGCCGGCCCAAACCTAAGCGCACTGAAGCCGAAATTCTGAGCTGGTGGCACGCCGAGTGGGCTGGTGAGACAAACAAGACGGAAGACATGGAGCCATCGCGATTGTTGGAGAAGATCCTACAACCCGCAAACATTGACCATGTCAATCATGCCAGGCACGCAGATCGAAGTGATATAATTTCTGTGGTCGACCAATGGATGCTGAGCCTGAGGGATTCAGGAGAATGAAGAAGGCGGAGGTGGAAAGAGTGGTATTTTTGAAGACGAGGACCGTTAAGCTGCAGGAAGAGACTGAGCAGATGGAGTATAGACACTTGAAGGGGAAGAGCGAACCGGAATATGAACCACAAGTGCTGGTCTAAAGCATAGTGGAAAAGTAGACCGACCAAAGAAAAGGAAGAAGATCAAAATTATTGACCGCTTGTCGGAGTGCCTCGTCCTATCTGGGGGGGAACCCCATTCGAGGTATACTTCACCTAAAGACTAATCTCTACATTGTAAAGGCACTTACAGTAATAGTTCCTCAGTCACAGCGATCACTTTGCACTCATATCTTTGCCTCCCCCTTACACGTACACAATGTTTAACATCCCTATGACTATAAAAGACCAAAATCTCTTCCTCACAGGGTCCTTACTCTGCTGAGCACATTCGCAACGACCTTTCCCGTTGACTACCGAGCTCTTTTCCTGCGACTACACGCTCTCCAGGTCGATTCCATACACGAAGTTGAGAAACATGGACGAATCCCGAGCCATTCACCAGCATCGTCAGCCTGAAGTTGAGATGGCACCATCCCAAGGGTTGCTAGAGCAACTCCACGTGTTCACTCAGGATGGCAACGGCACACAGCAACCACAAACACAACGTCCGGTTGCCCCTACTTACGTATCACCCTACGGCAGTTTCAACAGTGCTAGAGACAATCCGTTCGCGAACGCTCTCCCGGTACCACCACTGATGCCAACACCAGCGAAGGAGCAGACTACGCCTCAACTGGGCCCCAATATATTCGGCCATCCGTATTCCGACAGCACGATGGCTGCTCAACCAGCTCAGCCATCGCTTGCTGCTTCTGCAGCTCAGCCGTCAGTCGCGGTGCAACCGTCTACCACTATGGTTCTGCCGTATGCCGCACCGATATCCTTCTCCTCCATCCCGGACTACGACTACGAGTTCGACAAGTTTGTTGGCCCACTCCCTGTTAACTTCACAGCCGTTGAGATCATCACCTTCCTCCCAAAGTGGCATCACAACCGCTGCATCGCGGCGCGCTTCTGCCACAACGGTATACAGAACCCGCAGCACGTTGAGATCCTCAAGACGCATCGCGAGGTTCCCAACGATAGCACCGAGGGTTTCTCTCTCGTATCGATCGGCAACTCGTACCTCGACGCTATGCGACCCCCGGATTGGCGTAATAGTTCGAAGGTGGACCAAGCGCTGATGTGGAACCGCAAGTCGCAGAAGTCCCGTGTTCCGAACAATTGGGATTATGAGGACATCTCCATCAATCACTTCAAACCAAATCGGCTTCTGTTTGGTCCCATCGATAATATGCAGCCGCCTTCGGTGCCGTTCCTGGAGCTGCTGAAGGGTGTCAAGAAGTTGCCTGAAGGTCCTGATGCTGGGGATCTTACTAAGGCGATCGCGTTTGTGTTAGGGAAGCTCGGCGAGGAAGACGATTGTGCGCATGGGTACTTGTTCCCCGATCACCTGAAGCCTATTCTGGATACCACCGGGCGTGTGTTCGTTACTGAAGAGCATCGCGACGATGCAATTGCGCGTCGGTACCAGCGCCGTGTCAACAAACAGTCCAAAGAGGCGAAGAAGCTTCTTACAGTTGACCCAAATCCCTCGATGGCGGCTCAGCCAGAGCAATCTCACGCCATGTATGAGTATCAACATGCCCCATTGGCTACTCCTACTCAGTTGACTTTTCAGGTTGAAATGCCTCCGCAGGCTCAAGCGACTGGACAGCATCCGGTTGTACCGCCATTTCGCGAGAACTCTCCGTTCGTGGTGTCGTCCCCGGCCCTAACTCCGGCTCAGCTTGCAACTCAACGTCTGAGTGAGGCTATGGCTGCGGATCCCACCTTCATCCCTCAAGGTAAGCTTGGTGGCCGTCCAAAGCAAGCCGCAACACTTGCTCAGCCAGTCTATCAGCATACTCATACGCCAAATCCGGCTCGATTGGGTTCGATGCCGTTCATATTACCCGGCCCAGCAACACCAGCTCAGATCGGTTCCTTTGCTAGCTCGCCTGCTCCTCAGGCAGCATCATCGCCTCTGCCCCATGAAGTGTATCGCACATCAACGCCATCGCCAACCGCACAGTACTGGCTCTCATCTCCGCCTAGCATTGTCGACCCTCAGATCGCTGCCGACGACGACTGGTGGATGAATGTCCCGACTAGCGCAATTGAGCATGGCGAGCTCCCCTTCCAGCCCACCCTGATGCGCGACGAGCCAATCCCTGCCGAGGACGACCTGACGATTTCCGCAGAGTACGTCCGCTTCGCCCAGCGTCCCGACCAGGCCGGCAACGACTGGCGCTGGAAGGCTGAGGATCTTGAGCAGATTGGACTGATCATAGCCGAAGAGAACCGTGCCTTCGAGGAGGCTTACAGTCTTGACTATCTGCTTCCCGTGGGCCTTAGCGGCTCTCCTATGGTTGTGGATCCGGTGGACGAGCGTAGGCACTCGCTTGGCGAGAGCGCTTCCCACCAGACGATGGTGTACGAGCCCATGAAATTGCTTCGCGAGTGTGTTGATGACGTGGATTCCAATGACCATGGCCCGTTCGCTACCGCGGTGCGTATGGCCTGTCAGGAAGATCAGCAAGGCACAGACTGGGGCGTCAAGGATGTCCCACTTATCTTGGACACCATGTGGATCAACAGCGTGATCTAGGTCTTGGATTAGAGGGCGTGGACAAAAGGGAAAAGGTAATGTTGAAACGCTGGATGATGCATGTACCTATCAGCTCTTGCTCACAACCACACTGTGATTGAAGTATAATGGGATAATCACGGATAATGAAAATTCGGAAATTGATGTCGTTGGGTCATGAAAGTGATGCGAATGATGGAAACATGGTTCAGACTCACTACAGCATGCTAAGCTGCCAAAAGCTGCCGAAACTCAAGGAAAACACAATCATACCCATGCTCAACATGCCTGTTGAGACTGCTAACCTCCCGGCGTTACTTGTCCCCTTACTACCCATACCTATGCTACCAGTACTACCATCGTCCCCTGCCGACATTGTAATGGCTGGCTTCGTGACCTGTACTTGGATACCGCTGAGAATGGAAGTCGCCGACGGGGCATAAGACGTGGTAGGGAAGTTGCATTGCGTCATCATCTGGTCCATGTCTGATTCCGATTTCAGCCAGGAACGCAACCAAAAGCCGCCAAATACTCACCCATTGCCATCACAAAGTTGTCAACAAAGCCCAAGTCTGTGATACTGCGTTTGCCCGTTTTTCCATCGTTTTGTCCCATACAGCTAGAACAAAGACCCATGACTGCTCCTACGTTGAACGAGTCGTTGTCGCAGACACATTCGGCTTCCGCGACCTTTTCCATATCGCGCTTCTTCGGGGCACTATTTGATGGGCTGATGTCGCATTTGCTTGTGAGTTGAACGATGGGACCGCATATTGCCTGGCAAGCTTCGGGTATAGAGGTATCGTTTACATCGTTTGCGAGTACGGCGGCGCAGAATAATGCGAAGAGGGTGAATGCATGCTGGAAAGCTCTCGAAATCATAATGAGTAGTTATCGATTTGGCTCGGATATCGCTGTTGGAGTAGGTAAAAGCAAAGGGTCGAGTATGCCTAGTCCATCCACATGTTCTGTTGATGGGTCATTGCCTCCTTAAACTAATCGTCTACTTCGTTGGGGTTGAATGTGTTCCATCGCATGTAGCACGATGCATTGCACTTCAGTATACCTCAAATATTTCGAGCTCTGATTGGACGGTCGTCGGAGAGTACAATTGTCAAACATCCGGTGAAAAGTCTGGGTCATTGAAGTTGTTGGAAGAGCGTTTCATGATCTGTCGGCTGCGTTCGTTTCCGATACCGACCAGGAAACAAAACGGTTCGGAAACATCTTCAGTGACAAACCTACAGTCAGCTCGAACGACAAAAACTTAATCCGCGAAGGCCATAGACCTGAAGGATTCTCACCAATCGCGAGTTCGACGCGCCTTGTGCCAGTGGGGGGAGGTATCCGACTATTTCCATCGTCTCAGGCGGCCAGGATGATCATTCTGTCAGGTCGCATTTGAGCAGTGGCGATGGACTTGTTCATCGAATGGGATGGAGAGGTTGGCGAAAAGGTTCGCGCAGGTCGGAGTGGATGGGTTATTCGCGGACTTACATAATTGCTGATTCATTGTCGCTTGCGCCGACCAACCAACAGCGGCTACCCCACTGGTCATCCTTCTCCACGACGTGTTGCCCCAAACATCACCATCTCCACCATCGCAGAACTCGGTTCTTTCATCAAGATACCATTCTTACAGGCAGCTACCCATAGATCCCTCCGGCGAGGTCCGACCATCCTCCCAGCGATGTCTGTGTCACCCCAGCGAAGGCTGCTGTCTGGTGGCTTGAAAGCAGCCTACGCACCCCAGTCACCCTCCACCTATTTCCAGCTCCAAAGTTCCGCAAGTCCTCATTCAAACTCCACTACATTCATTGCTGGAGTGTCCGTAGCGCGATGTACTCGCGTTGTTGGATGCTCGGCGAAAGCTGGCGTCCTCAAACAACCTTGGCGGCAGCCTGGCTGCATGACAAGATTGGCTCAAGCCCTCTGTGTCTATTACCAGTGGCTCCACTTACTTACGTGATAAGTGCCGGCCGTGTCATCGTATTGTCTGGAATCTGGCTGCCAACGCCGTAAACGAGCCGCCGCCCTCGAAAGTCATATCCGAAAGACGATTCTTGGTGTACGCATTGGAATATCACCAATAGCTTCGACTGTAGGGCTTTTCCCCCACTGTATTGGCAAAATGCTAACCGTCGTGGTACGCTCTCTTCTAGGTTGTGGCGCCAGGACATCTGCTTCGGAACTAGACGTGGCACCGCCATTCGTAGCATGGGTACATTGCTCCAAGGGCGGCAAGTTCCTTGTATTCTGTCCCGATGCGCCCATTTTGGTAGGTTTGCTCGGGCTTCTGGTCCTCTTGCTTTCAGTATCCGCGAAGATGGCCTCGGTTACGGCTTCTCCGAGCGGCAGTCAAATAACCGCATTCCAACCCCGGAAAGCTTCGCAGTACATATGTTGTTCCTAGACTCCAAGCAGGCTGCCCAGCAGTTCTACCCGCTTCGCGATACCGTTGGATACTTCCAATTCTCATCCTGGTGTTGCATGCAGGCAGTACCGCCTGTTCTTACGTCCGGCGGAATAGTCAGGTTTCCGACTCGCGATACTGGGTAGCCCTGGTTCGAACCACTGGCTTTTGGAGCCACTGATTCTGAAGGAAGTATTCCGTCGAACGTGGAAAGAACGGTACAACCATGCGGGTTGGATTGAGCGCATCGGAGCCGTTGGACATCCTACGGACGTTAGCGCCCAGGTCGCCAATCAGGACGTTGGCAGGCTTACCTTCGTCTCCCATCTCGAACGGTGCTCTGAATCCTCCGACGTCGATGTCGAATTCTTTCCGCTCGGTGGCCCGGAGTGACTGCCAGTGGTCATGGACGATGGCGGTCCATCACTCGAAACCCGCCTGGCGCATGGCTCTGTACATGGGTGTGCCGTGATGGTGCGCCACGAGCTTCTCATCAAAGACGCGATATGCACTGGTGAGGCATGGCCCCGAACGTTTCTGGGTGGAATTGCAATGTCAGCGTGTACTTGAAGCGCAAGCTTGTGAAAGAAGTTGCCCGAGTTAGGAACAAGAACCGCAAACATATTGGAGATGAAGCGATACACGCAATCAGCGGCTTTGAGGCAGTCGGGAAGAATTTCGGAAGTTCAACCGCCATTTTATTTGCGCATACTGGACAGCGTGAATCTTTGGACGGCGTATAGGGCTTAACTTTGGGAGATGTCTTGGCCGGCGGTGGGTCAGGTTTACGCATGACGGCCCAGTGCAAAGAGTTAGAACCGGCACTTTTGCTGCTAGGAGATCAATGGAAGCTCTGCTCGAAGCGCGGAAATTGCGATGACGTGCGGGGTCGTCACTTGATGAAGGGTTGAGAGGCTGGTTGCCATCAAACATTGCGTTGCCCCGGTCCGATATTCGCCGCCTACTGTCTTCGGGAGTGCTTCATCACAACAATAACACGCGACCTCTCGGATCTTGACCGCCTACCCTCAACCAACTTGACATATTTTGGCTCAAAGCAACAATTTTTGGCCACCACATCCATATTGTTGTCGCCATAGCCACTCGTCTCTCCTCTTTCTTTCGACCAGACGTCCTTGTCTCTTCTCTCTGTATCCTCCGACGCGATGGCTCCGGCAAACTCAAAGGCGCCCGCAAAGACAAAGGCATCTGCAATGTCAAAGGCATCCGCGAAGCTGAAGGGCACCGCAAAGCCAGCTGCTCCGGCAGGCTCACAGACTCCCAAGCCCAAGAAGCCGAACGCTCGCATCCACGTCGTCAATGCCTTTGGTTTACACTCTCCTAGCCCGTTCCTCGCTCTCCCAGATGGGAATGTGACAGCTGCTGAGCTTATCGCCTACGTTCCGCACTCTCTGAAGTCTCCCGACGTGGTCGCCCGCTTCATCAATAATGGAGCGACAGCAAAAACCATCGCTTCCATGGTCAACGTCTTCCGCGTCCAGCCCGTCAACAAGCCCTGGCCTCCGAACTCCGCGTGCATCATGATGCAGTACACTATGCGCAACTCGGACTACAAGGACTGGACGATTCGCACACACTTTACTACGAATGCCGCTCGCCCAGCTCAGAGCATTCGCGATGTTGACCCTCTTGGCGTTGCGAACTTTCGTACGCCGAATTCTCCTGAGACTGTTCAGCCCATCAAATTCTCCGACCTTGCGATTGATGTCAAAGTCCACCCCTCCGGCGCAGACGCTCTTGACCTCACACGATGTGTCCAGTACGCTCTTGCTCACCCTGATGAGGATTGGGTCTACCCGAATGATTTCAAAGCTCTGGTGAATCACATTGGCGGTGAAAGTGAGGTTACAGCGGCTCACCTTGACTCCGAAGTTTTTGCGCGCAACACCTCACTCCCAACTCGCGCCTCCAGCACCCGCGCTTCCTCAACCCGCGCTGCGTCTTCTGGTAACCCTTCAGCTCGCGCCCCTTCCACTCGCGCCTCCTCAACCCGCTCCAACGCACACAATTACTCGCAGTCTACAGCTGCAGTACTTCCAATAATTCCCACATTCGGTACCAACTTCTTCATGGCTGGATCACGCGCAAGCAGCAAGCTCAACAGCAAGACCAATTCACCCAAGAAGCGTGGTCACGGCGAAATCGACACCGACGCTCCCAGCGCAAACACCATGAGGCGAAGCGGTCGTCTTGTCGGCAAAATCCAGTCCTTCAAGGAGCTCAGCTCCGACGAAACCGACAACGAACCAGACCCGTACCCGGCCCTCAAGAGGCGCAAGGGTAGTTATGACCAGGTTACCGAATACAAGCCAGAGGGCATCCCCTCCTCCGCCGGGACGTCTGCTGGGGATGGCAGCGATGCCTCTCTCTATCAACCACCTAGGCGTAAGGCCGCTCAGAGGGCCATGGCCACCATTCACGAGTACCAGGCAGCTGAGCAGCCTACCCGGACTGCCAGCCCGCCCATCGACCCTGTCCTTTTGGCGTCGGCCCGCGCATACTACAACAACCGGCCGGTGCCGCCAAAGCTCACCCCTCCGAAGCTGTCTCGCGGCCGTCTGATAGTCGACAAGCACAACGTCTTCCTTTACGCGGAGGAGGGGGCGGAGAACGTCTGGGCCTCGGCCCTATCTTCGACAAGGTTCGGCGGCCCGCGCCGCTCGGCGCCATACCGTGAGTTATACAGGCTCACAGACCCGGATCCCCGGGACTTAAGCGACTGGGCGGAGAACATCCGCTGGGCAAAAGAGCAGATGGCGCTGTACGCCAGCGAGACGTGGACCGAGTACCCGTACCACCTAGAGCAGATTACCCAGCATCGTCGCGAGACCATGTGGGCGTCTGAGGTGGTTCTGGGAAAGGGCACGTAAGTATCCAGACGTTGGTGGCTTCTGACTCCCCTTCCGACCATCGCGGCTTGAGACAAACTGGGGTTGAGACCCGCAAGGGAACTCCCCCAGGGCGTCAACATAGCCAGGTGGAAGGTTGGGTTGAGACGGAGGCTACTGACAGATGGTGCTTGCGTGTACACGTCTCGCTGGGCGGCAGCTGGTGGTTTGGTGTTGGGGTTTGCGATTGGCGCAGTTTGGCCCTCATCATGTATAGTAGCTTCTTCTTCGTGCCAATTTGAAGGCACTTCGGGCATCTGGCCCCCATCATGTACAGTACTGCAGCAAAAATCGAAAATCCGAAAAAAGATGAATGTATTTGCACGTGATGTCTCTCCCGAATTAGCTTAGTGCACCTTGCAAATATGAACCTTTGGAAACTTCAATCTCGAGATGCTCGCTCAACCGCGTCAAAACGCCAGAAATGCCATCCATCCCCACACCAGAGCCCTCAGTATACAGCCATCCTGAGTGAACTCAGTGAGTGTACCCAGTGCCTGCGAAGGTCCCTACAAGAGAGCCTTCAGCCGCTTCTTGAGCTCCGGTGCAGCAGGTCCATCATCGCGCAACCTCTTCATCTCCGGATCGTACAATGGATCGGCCGCGACGGTGGCCGCAATGCGTCGTCCAAAGTATTCAATCTCCATGCCTTCTCCCTCCTTGATACTTGCCGGCAGCCATGCATACGCGACAGGCTTGCGCACCGTGTACCCGAAAGCCGCGGTCGTGACGTATCCGACCGCTTTCCCCTTGGCGAAGACGGGCTCCTTTCCCATGACCACGGAACGTCCATCGTCGACAGTCAGACAGCGCAGCTGGCGCGAGGGAGCCTGCTTCGATAGCTTCTTGAACGCGGCCTTGCCAATGTATTCCCCCTGCTTCTTCGGGTCGACGGCAGACGCGACGCCTGCTTCAAAGGGGTTGTGCTCGGTCGTCATATCCACACCATACGTCCGATATCCCTTCTCAATGCGCAGGGCATTGAATGCAGCGCGACCAGCTGCGACAATGCCATGCTTCTTACCCGCCTGCATGACCGCATCCCACAGTCGCTGGCCATACTCTGGACTAGCCTGGATCTCCCAGCCCAGCTCACCAACCCAGGAACGTCGAGCCATTATTACGGGAATGCCGGCAACGACGGAGCGCTTGATGGTGAAGTAAGGGAATGCCTTGTTGGAGAAGTCCTCGGGGCTGATGGTGTCGATGACGTCGCGTGCTCGCGGTCCCCAGAGACCGATGCAACATGAGGTGCCGGTGATGTCGCGGACTTGTACCCATTGATTTGGGTTGCGCTGACCCTGAATTCGGGCTTCTCGCGTGAGGTATGTGAGCTCGGTTGCGCTGTTGGCTCCGACCTGGAAGTGCTCGTTAGCTAGTCGAGCTACGAAGATGTCGCCACGGATGCCGGCCTTGTCGTCGAGGAGGAGCGTGTAGGTGATGCTGCCTGGCTTCGCCGTCATATCGCCAGTGGCCAGTCGCTGGAGAAGCTCAGTAGCACCAGGACCAGACACCTCGAATCGATGAAACGAAGTCATGTCGTACATGGCGACAGCGGTTCGTGTCTTCCAGGCTTCTGCCGCGGCGATGGGCGAAAAGTAGCGGGATGACCAAGCGTCTCGAGCGACTGGTTGCCACTCTACTGGGAGATACTTCAGAAGCTCTGCATTCGCTTCGTACCAGAACGGGCGCTCCCATCCTCCAAGCTCGAGGAAGTATGCGCCTAGCTCTCGCTCACGAGCGTTGAACGGGCTGACACGGAGATCTCGAGGCGACTCCTTTGGTGCAAGCGGATGAATGATATCGTATACTTCGACGAAGTTCTGCTGCGAAGTCTCGCTCACATAGGACTTGCTGTACTGGACCTCTTCGAACCGGGAAATGTCGCACTCGCCTACGTCGATCTCGGAACGGCCGGTTGTGAGAATCTCTGCCAACGCTCGCGCAACGCCAGCCGAGTGTGTCACCCACACCGCCTCGGCGACGTAGAAGCCATCCAGGTTGGGTGCTTGGCCCATGATGGGTCCTCCATCCGGAGTGAAGGAGAAGATACCATTGAATCCATCCGCGATGTCTGTTTGCTGAAGGGCTGGGAGAAGCTTCTTGGTCTCTCTCCAAGCGGGCTCGAAATCTTCGCGTGTGAACTCCAGCCGCGATGGCATGTTCTTCTCGTCGACTTCTTTCGGTGTGAGACCTAAGGATCCAGCGACAACGGGCATCGGCCGGTGTCCGTAGTAGCCAATGCCGTACTGGGAGCCATGCTCTCGGTAGTATAGGTCCTGGTCCTGGTGTCTGAGAATCGGCAGAACTGCATTCTTGCCGTTCATGTTCGAATTGACGGCTCGGTTCGCAAGTTCGGGGACATCGGTCGTCTTGACGTACTGGTGGGCGAGGGGGAGAAGCGGCACCGGCAGTCCGATCATGGCGCCGATCTCGACACCCCAGAATCCTGCGCAGGATATGACGATGTCTGCTGGGACCGTTCCGTTGGGCGTCACCACACCTGTGACTTTGCCGTCCGATCGCGCGATATCAGTAACTGGCGTCGAGCCAATGTACTGCACTCCGGCCTGGCTCGTCCGCTCGATAAGCAATTGTGTCGCCCGCGCAGCCAACGCCAATCCGTCGCTGGGGATATGCAGTCCGCCCAGCACGATATCCTTGTTCAGATGCGGATATAGCTTCTTGCACTCATCTGAGGTCACCAAGCGCGCCTCGACTCCCCATGACGAGGCGTACCCATGCTTGCGCTTCAGCTCTTCTAGCCGCTCCGGCGTTGTCGCGACTTCCAGTCCGCCCAATTGGTTGAAGCAATTCTGCCCATCTTTCTTCAGTGCCATGAGCTTCTCAACCGTATACGTCGCCAATCGCGTCATCGTCTTTGAGGGATTCGTCTGGAATACGAGGCCGGGAGCGTGCGATGTTGAACCGCCGGGCATATGTAGGGGTCCCTGTTCAACGACAGTAATGTTGTTCCATCCTCGCGATACCAATTCGTCTGCCACGTTCACGCCGACGATCCCAGCTCCGATGATGACCACCCGCGATGAGGTTGGTTGCGCCATTGTGGAGTTGTCTGGCTCGTTGGGTGTAAGGGAGAGTCCGAGGAAGAATTGCAGCGACATTAAGGGCCCAGGGAACAGCGCAATCTCTCACTTAATAGGGCCACACGCATTCTTGACATCCTCAAACACCGCGAGGCCTTGCCTACAGTAAGCGAACATCGGAGCTGTAGTCGCGGCTTAAGCCCCACGCTCGGCCGACATTGTGGTTCGGTATGCCAGTAAGAGACATGGCTCTCTTTTTTTCCAAAAGAGGGATGGTTGCGCCTAGAATGAACGCAGGGTCGTTGTTTATGACATCGCTCTTGGAGGGGTTGAGAGTGCGGCTAAGCGATGCCGCCTGGGAGGGGTAAGTACAAGGTCAGCAAATTCCCCTCCTCTCTCCTCCATACTTCGTCTTGCCCGATAACGAAGCTATCGTGAGCCACCATATTTGCACACCCGGGTCTGGGAGGGATGTCTGGGATTCTTATGCCCGCGAGACAGCCCTTGTCCACTTGTCTTATCGTGGCTTCGCGACTTGCGCATGCGACACCATCTCCAAGCGACAATTCCCAGCAACACTCCATCAGCGACAAATGATGCCTACACTCCAGCAATAATTCCGGATGCAATCTCAAAACGACAAACCCAGAGCTCCCCAAACACTGCAATGGGTTGCCACCACAAGCGACACTTCAGCAAACACCATTATCCAAGCAACACATGAGACCGCCACCAGTCCCGCACACTGCATTGGTTATTCTCATGATACATCCAAAACTTTCTGTTGAGAACCTCGTTGATGGCCTCTGCGAACAAGATGTCCATCTCGGGCAACAGGCGGAGGATTCCACGACTAGAGATGCGGCCATGCAACTCAGTAAGAGTCTTTGTCACTTCCCGACGACCCGCTGGGCGCATGGTTCGCTTCGATAAGCCATGTTGTACGGCAGAATGTGCAATCGATAGACTCTATCGTCCGGCAACTGCGCACGAGGTCCATTGCTTCCTAGCCCAGCCATCGGCCCGTTCCAGACTCGCCTCCGTAACCGCAACGATCACGCACCACCTCAATTCCCGGCTTGATATCTCACTTCGGTGCAGATTTGATCACTGTAACATCGTTGAGCGGTCCTTTCGGGACGCTTCCGAGAGCACGAGGCAATTCTTCCAGAGCTGCCTGCCTTGATCTCACGGCAATGACATATCTATGATGAGGATGCAATTCTCATCAAGTAATAGATATATGTCGGCGTCGTTGCGCGAGGGACATGAACTCGAGCTTAGATGACGAATATGTCTCATCACGGTCAACCGGTCCGCGAGGCACTATTGCCGGCCTTAGTGTGGCTGCGCGGCTTGCAGTATTGCACGAGGAGCTTCAGATAGAGCACCTGTAAGTTCGCCACTACATCTTGCTAAAGCGCATGCACCAGGAGTGCATCCTCAGTCGACTAGACGCACACTCTAAGCAGGCTAGAAGAAGATGGTCCCGTCAATCTTCTATTGGCGGTACGTCGGCTCTCTATCAGCCCTGAAGTTACACCAGCTCGATAACGACAACGACGATTACGACCGCACCCCAATCGCCCTCTATGTCTGGAACCCTCGGGACTCTACGCTAATGTGGGGACAAAGTGACCCCGCTCACAGCCCAATGAGCCGCATCGACGGCCAGCGGTACATACCCAAATGCGGCATAGTCATATCAGCCGGACACGCCGGGCTCAGTACCTATCAACCATATCGGGACATTGAGTTCTGGCACGATCGTCCACAGGCTTTGCTTCTGCTATAGCGAGGCAAATACGTCTGTTCGAACCTTCGCGGTGGGACAAGGCCATGTTTGTCTATGGGTTCCATATCAGAGAATGGACTGTATTACCCCATGGGGTTAGCGGACGCTACTCTGGACCGTTCCTCCCCAGCTGCGATTATTTCATTATCACGATGTCGTCCACGTGGCAGCAATCCCTATCCTATATAGATAAGAATCAGTCGCTCGACCAACGCCTCCCTATATCAAACCGCTCTCCCTCTCCCGCCAACTACAAAGCTTAATTCCTTAAACCCTTCATCGACATCAATTCCCACTGCAATACATCCACATCGGCACCCCCACACACATCATGGTGTCGCTCTTGAAGAGCTACATCGGCTTGGGCTCTGCCCCTCCCGCTCCCGCACCGGAGACCAAAGCCGTCCGCGCCCTGCCAGGCTCATGGTATCTCTCGGAAGAGATGTACCAACTTGAGCGCCGCTCCATCTTCTCGCGTAGATGGCTCATGATCACGCACAAGCTCCGACTTAAGGAGCCTGGTGACTGGCTTCGCTACACCATTGCGGGCTTCGACTTCGTCATCGACAAAGACCGCAACGGCAACATCAACGCGTTCCACAACGTCTGCCGTCACCGCGCCTACCCCGTCGTCGAGGAGCAGCAAGGCCGCGCTAAGATCTTCGCCTGCCGCTATCACGGCTGGTCGTACGGCCTTAACGGCAAGCTCGCCAAGGCGCCTGGCTATCAGGATCTCCCTGAGTTCGATCGCTCCCAGAACAACCTCTTCCCCATCCATGTCCACGTTGACCACAATGGCTTCATCTGGGTCAACCTTGACGCCAAGGAGAAGCCCGAAGTCTCGTGGGAGGAGCACTTCGGTAGCGTCGACACCCAGGACCGCCTCCTCGAGTTCAATTTTGATGACTACGAGTACGACCACACCTGGGAGTTTGACGCGCCCTACAACTGGAAGCTTGCGGCCGACAACTATAACGAATGCTACCACTGCAAGACCACGCACCCCGACATTCCTGACCTCGCCAACCTTGACACCTACTACGTCACCACGGAGAATAACTCGATCCTCCACGAGGTCTCGACGTCCGAGGAGCAGCGCGCCAAGGGCCTTCGTGTTGCGCCAACGTACTACTTCCCCAATGCCTCCATGAACGTTACGTAAGTCCCCATCCCCATGTACCTTCTTCTATCTTTCTTCTCCGAGTACATCTGCTAACGCATCCCAGCCCGCACTTCTTCTTCATGCAGCGCTTCTTCCCCACGGGCCCCACCACAACCCACATCAACTACGAAGTCTACCGCAACAAGTCCTCGTCGGAGGAAGACTTCCAGCTCGTCAACCAGATGTACAAGCGTATCATGTCCGAGGACAAGGTGCTCTGCATCGCGGCACAGAAGAACATCCGCGCCGGCGTCTTCATCAATGGCGAGATGCATCCGCGCATGGAGAAGGGGCCGCTCTTCTTCCAGGCCAAGCTGCGCGAGGCCGTTACCGAGCACCATGCTCGCGAGAAGAAGGCTGGCGCTGAGTACTGGCCCGCCAAGCAGACGTTGCCTGATACCGCTGGAGTCAGCAAGGAGGATGAAGAGTTCTGCAAGGGCCTGGCTTGTGGCGAGAAGAGGGATAGTTTGGTCTGGTAAAGTGGAGCAATAGTTCACGGTTTCTTGACGAGTTATTGAGCGAGCATGGTGCGATTGCATGGTAATGGTGTTCATAGGGGTTCGGGTCCGTCTGACACGGCACGGCGTTTTGTGAGAAGGCTTGCGCCTCTGCAAAGAGAGGCTGCCGTATTGAAGTGGGTTATCAGATTGTGATTCAAGATCTTCTTCGTGGTCAGTCTAGAACTATAGATAGCTTTTTTAATCTCATGACTCGATGTCTTTCGCTTCAAGTATGTCTGGCAAAAGCTCATTTCTCCTTTGTTTCCAAGAGTATGTCGGTTTCTGCCCTGGTTCACTCGCATCATCATGTCGACATGCTCTCCTTGCGCGCACCGATTAGCACGCCTCTGGTCGATTTGAAGTACAAGCCAGCACACCAAGCTGTTCCTATCATTCTTGCAGAATCTTACGCCCCACAAACGCACCTCATACTACAACACTCCGTTCATCGTCTATCATCTGGATATTACGACCCTGATATCTCACGCCACCTTCAAAAACCCTCGCTGCCTCACAATGCCCTGCATTATCGTGCGACAGATCATGATAGCCCGAGCAACGTTGACCGTGGATTCCATGTCCGAAATAGGAAATCGTTTTCATGTGGGGCGCACACCAGCACTATTTTTGGTCAACCAATGGGATTGCCATGCTTGCTGGATGCTCAAGGACGTCGATGGCGTTCGAGATGGGAGGTTTTTGATGCACAATAGGTTATATTGGGGACGCGTCAATATATCGAGATTGCGTGCTAGACTGAAGCTCAAGCTGCCTTGGACTATTCCATCATGTTTCATGCTACGCCGCCCTCAACGCCAACGCCAACGCCATGCCTCAAGTTCATTCCTCACAAATCTCCTAATCAAGTGTGTACTCCAATCAAGCACCCCCACCATTGGCAAGCTCACTCGCCAGACATAGGCGACCCACTCCCAGCCGGCCCCATCCACCAACACGCCATCTTGACCAACCGATCCAACGTCTCGACATCCAACTCACTAACCCTCAAATCCAAACTCCGCATCATATCAATATGCTCGACACACCACAACCAATCAATCCTCCACTGCATGCCCGTCTGCGCAAACGCAACATACCGCCGGTAATCCGTATCCACATCCTCCATTCGCAGCTCGCGCAGGAGCGGCCTAGGCCCCAATCCACGGGCCAGCCTCCTGTTCAACTCGTCGATGTGCGCGCCCGTGATGGCTGATACAATGATGTCGTAGTGTGAGCCCCATGTGAAGTCTGTGAGCCGGCCGTGGGGCGACTGCGCGAGGCGAATGACTTGGGCGCGCGTGGAGAAGTCTGTCGAGCGTGGGGCTTTGTGGGCACGGATCAGGTCGTTGGGTATAGGATCCAGAGATGGTGTACGGGAGGGGCGGGTACGCGGCTTGAGCATACCGTGGTGGCGGTACATGGTCAGCGGGGAGTCCTCCGCGCGGAAGGGAGAGGGGGACGACGGGGCGGGCGTGGGCTCACATCGAGCCGGCTGCTCGGCCTTGTAGAAGTAGGTTGTGTGGTTGTCGAAGTGCAGGCTCGGGTTCAAGTTTGGCGGGAGGCAGTACTTTGTGTGCTCCGGAAGTGGGGGGTCTTTGGGTGGTGCGCCGATGTAAAACTGGGGCGTATGATATTGGAGGTTGGGGTCAATCGCGGGATCAGGGAGAGGCTTGGGGAGAGGCGGAGTGAAGCCATGAGGGCCAGGAGGTTCCTGTGGCTGGTACCGACGAACTTGAGAGGGAGCCATGGGCATGGGGCCTTCGGTTGGGACGAGGACGCCGAAGGTGCCATATTCTACAGTAGTTGAGTAGTAGTTCGAGGTGGATCGTAAGTCTATTGGTGATTTTGGAGGAATATATGGCGTTGCCGTAGAGGCGGCCTTACCGTTCGTGAGGGTATTTCCATTTGCGGAAGTATCGTATGTGGTCGCTGGGGCGTGATAGTCTTGGGCCCGAGGGAGGATATGCTGGAAATCGCTGGGCGCCATCGCAGATCCGTACACTGGGCGTGCTAGGTGCGGTCTTGGGTCGAGGTCTTGGTTGCGTGGTCCGAGTACGAGCGGCTGAGGCAATATAAAGAGAGAGGGCCCACGTGCGCTCCCTCGTAAAGGTGACTGTGATTGTTTCCTGAAATACCTGGGGTGAAGGAGAGAGCATCGTGTTAGGTGAGCGTGAATTGAGTGTTTCCTTGGTGAAAGATGACACAATGCGGCCGGTATTGTGTGGCCGTGGAGAATGGTTGCAGGAGAGAATGATAACACAGTGAAAAGAAGATTTTGGATTGCGAAGAAATGCCTCGGATCTAGTGATTGCGCTGAGAGCGTGCCGAATACTTGCCGTGAGGTAGCGAGATAGGTATCAAGACCAATCTCGAGTAGGATGAGTGGGAAAATACAGAATGTAGAGCTGGAGAACGAGCCTTCGCTCGAAATCCACGTCTTGAAATGTATAATGTTGCATCAGAGCCGAATATAGAGGAATCAAAGCCGTGGGAAGGCTTCTAGGATGAAAGTGTCCCGGCTTTCTGTGTGCAAGAATACTGGAGCTGGAAAGAAAAAAGGAAAATAATAATATTGGAATATTCCAAGAGATGCTGAGTTTCAAGGGGAATATGCAAATAATACTCAAGGGTGAAGAGGGTACTTTTAAGGACGTTGGCTATAGCAGCGGTGTGAGAATCTTGCAGATAAATTAGACGCGTCATCCGTCTTTGTCGAGACTGCCGAGGCTAGTGGATGTTCCCCCACATCTAGCAGTCGAAAGTGCCCTCTGCATACAGCTGAAAGTCGTGCGCATGCCGTAAAAATTCAATCAAAGCAAGTCGTAGAGACAGACAGATCTGGAGACGTTGGCGGTGACGACACGGTTTTGGTTTAGCGACCGCACGGATTTTGATTATATCAGCACAAAGCCGCAACTCGTTTACGCGCTATGAGCGTTTCCTCGTCCGCTACCGCGCCTCGCTTCTCCGTCAGCCTACCGCGATGAACTGTTGGATATGATGAAGCGGATATGATGAAGCTGGTTAGAAATGCCCGCCGATGTCTACCACTACCCAAGCCGCCTGCACGATCGACAGATCAGACTTCTGGAGTTGCTGCCTGGCCGGCCGTCCGACCGGGTTCGGTGCCGCTTGTTGCCCGCCAATATCGACGATGATCCAGACTACGAGGCTCTCTCCTATGTTTGGGGTTCCCCTCTAAAGGAGCAGCCCCGCTGGATCGACTGTGATGGGCGCCCACACGCAGTCACGCCGAGTCTCTTTCAAGCCTTGCGACGCCTACGACTCACCAATCAGGCGCGGATCATATGGGCCGACGCGGTCTGCATCAATCAACGAGATATTGAAGAGCGGAATGAACAGGTCGGACTAATGCGAGATGTATACTCCCGTGCCAAACGGGTCGTTGTTTGGCTAGGTCCGGCACGGCCATCTACCAGACTTCGGCTAGACGTTATTGAACAGGCATGCAAGAGTCTTGCAGAGTCATCTGGACTCAGTATTCAAGAACTCTGCCTCGACGCCAACGGCTTCCCGTCGAAAGAGCTCCGACACGCATCAGTCAACGGCTCTAAAGGGTGGAAGCTGTTGGAACGTCGGCATCGCCTCGATGTGCTCGACTTGTTGGCAAAGCCGTGGTTTCGAAGGATATGGTGCATCCAGGAAGTTGCGCTTGCTCGCAGTGTTGTAGTGCTCTATGGCAAAGCGCACGAGCTAGACTGGCACCAAGTCGGCATCGCTGCAGCCTGGACATTTGCCCTCGGACTTGGGGATCGGGAAAATGCGCGTAATCATACCAACACCGCCTGGAACGAGACTAGGCATGCCTATCGGATGTACGTGGCCGCAAAGTATCCGGAGAATGAGCTGATTTTCGCTCTGGATGATTTCCAGGGCTTTAATTCGACTGACCCGCGAGACAAGGCGTACGGGCTCATCGGCTTGGTAGATTGGGTTGATGGGCGTTATTTCATGCCTGTCGACTACAAGAAGACTTATCGTGCAGTCTTCCTAGACGTTGCTCGACACATTCTTCTTACACGTAACGACCTATTACTCCTTCTGGCTACAAGGAACAGACTACTTCTGTGGGAAGAATCCCGACCAACTCTGTATCGATTGCCTTCGTGGGCGCCAGAGTGGAAAGTTGAAAGCGATCTGTACTACGAGCGGGGCCATGGTGTACAGTTCGACTCATTGAGAGAGGCATTGGCTTGGAGAGCTTGTGGTGATCGAAATTTGCGTACTTGGAGCATCTCGAGATGGGGATTCATTGAGCTTCAAGGTGTCCGGGTGGGATACATACGTGATACTACCACAAGGTTACAGTCAAACCTTATTCGTCAAGTGGTACATTTCGCATACCAAGGAGAAGATCCGGTCTTCACGCTTTTCAACATCGCGTCCACTGTGCGCAGTGGGCGTGCACTCGACGGTCACTTGCTGTGTCATCCGACTGTGCGAGAGCGCGACCGACTTCGTAACGCATTTTTGCACAGCTTGATATCGCTATGGGATCGTGGCTTATGCCCCGCTGGCAAAGTCCGAATATTTGGACACCAAATGCCTTCGGGCCCGGTTGAGCAAAAGGCTAGGGAAGACGATGGAAGACAGTTTGCTTTGGGCAATATGATATACAAGGACATGAAGTTCTTTCTACTCGACAATGGCCTGCTAGGAAGCACTTCTGCGACAACTCAGCCTGGTGACCTGGTGGTGATTCTTCGCGGCGGGAATATGCCTTTTGTGCTACGTCCACTGGCGTTGGGCTATGCGTTTCGGGGCGCTTGTTTCATATCTGAGATTATGCAAGGAGAGTTCTTTGGCATGACTGGGGCCGATACGCTGGAGGAAGAAACCTTTGTGATCCGGTAGCGCTCGCGGAATTTCATTCGAGAATAGACTTCACTAAGACAGCGAAGCAGTCGTTCCAGGCCAGGCTTGGCGTGACGCTTGGTGGCGGTTCAGCGTTGATTAGGTTGATGCTAACCAGGGTCTTGAAGTCGACTTTGGTCAAGGGCTTGGTGGTTATTCTGGCAATCACAATTGCTGTCGTTGGGCTGGCAGTGTCCATGAATGCTATGTTTCGATTGTCTTCCTTGGGCTCATTACTTCTACGGCGAGTCTCGAATCGATCAGCCAGACATTTTGCTTTCGCAATACCTAGACAGGTCCAGGCGCGATTACAGAAGCGTGTACCAAGGGGGCATGAGATAACGGAGCATGTTCAAGAGACACCTTGGCAGCTACTCAGACGACAAGAGGATATAACTCCGGAGTATTTTGCCGCTGATTACACAAGTTGCCCGTGGGGCTCTCAGGGACTGTCAAAGACTGGATGGGACTTGGATTATAGCTCTGAGTCCGCGCTACCAATATTCACCAGTTTGTGCAACGTTGCGCAGCTTGTGTCTAGACCCTCAGTGTGGCGAGACAACTGGATGAAAGAAGGAATTGGTAAGGATTGAGCATTCCTTTGCAAAGACATCGTAGGTTCACTTTGGACGTGGCGCATCCAGATCATTGACTTTCTCCCTGTACAAAAGTTGTATAAAGACAAGAGATATCCTCAGCGCTGACACGACAGCTCTTACACTTGATCACCTTGCTACGGCTCTTGTCCGAAACTCCACTCTGTAACACATACTCTCTGATACTGCTCGCATTCCCCATCACGTTGACATCGACCCAAGACCCTCCATCACACCAACCATGAAGACCACATTCCTTGCAACTATCGAGAAACAGCTCTATAATGGACCTCTTGGCACAGTAAATTGCTCGATCACTTGACATGAGCGTGTGGCGCGAGCCTAGCGCGTCACGCGAATGTGCCATGGAGCCGCTATGCACATGCTCAACTCGGACACAACCAACACCGATAGCGCGCCGTCACTGCACTGCACTATCCCTCGGTGCCGTCAAAGATTGGTTTAGAATTGAAAATCCGGCAAACAAAGATTCGAATTTGACAGCATGGATAACGGAGATGATCAAGATTCTAATCCAGTCCCATGTGGAATAGAAGCACTAATTTATTATCCTCTAAGTGAGTCATATCGAGGAGACTGACGCCGAGACTTTGCGGAGTCTGGATAGCTTTAGCAAGCTAGACACTGTCGCAGACTCTAGTTTACCCACTTTCCTGTCCTCATGTAACCGTATATGTGATGATGACCGTCGCCAATTTCACTCTGTACGCCGAGGTGATATGGAACTGCTATTCAATTTCATGTGCGCTTTCACGCCCGAACGCCCCAAGGGTAGGCCTGAGCGCAGGCGAACCAGTCTCTGAAAAAAAAAAAAAAAAAAAAAAANNNNAAAAAAAAATAAAAAAAAAACAAAAAAAAAACAAAAAAAAAAAAAAAAAAAAAAAAAAAAAAAAAAAAAAAAAAAAAAAAAAAAAATAAAA
>JAFHBV010000402.1:0-34620 GCA_019022785.1 Pseudomonodictys pantanalensis | reverse complement strand
ACTACTTCTTCTTCTTCTAGATTTTGTTTGTATTGTTCTTCTTTTTCTTGTTGTTCATCTTCTTCTTCTTCTTCTTCTTCTTCTTCTTCTTCTTCTTCTTCTTCTTGGGTTTCTTCTCTCTTCCGATCGGCTTCGCCGATGCGTTACCGCAGGCGGGGTGGTTGGCGCCGTATTGTCGCGGCGGTGGTCGGTAGACGTTGGGATCGTACTCTGATTTCGAGGAGTTGCAGCCGATGGTCGTTATCGATGGTGTCAACTCGCGTTTAGAGTCGGAAGAGTTGGAGTTGGGCGTGATTAGGGTGCAAGTTTGGGACAAGCAATACCTTTAGGTGATAAAGATGTGGATATAAAGGAGTTGTATCTAGACAATATGAGGCGGACATATACTACTTTTGTATCCCAACCGTAATCGTGCGAGTGTCATATGACTGAAGCAGCTGCCTCAATTGTGTGCAGACGGTAGCGTTATCGTCATCGTATACCCGACCACAATGCCTTACGACCACGATTCCTCATCGTGAAGAGGCCAGTGGCCGATCGCTTTATGAAGCTAAAAAAACCTTCAAGTGGAAGAATCTTGACTCGATGTAGCTCTTTTGCATAGGATTCAGCATAGGGCAGGACCGGCAGGTTAGCTCACCATGCTGCAGTTGTGTCTGAAGCCAGGAAGGGCATGACATCACCCAAGACTGTAACCTGGACAGATTCGATGGGTGGGCTTTCCCAACTACCTTGAAGAATTCCATCTTCAGATAGACTATGAATCGCGTTCGATGTCATTGTTTCCAGTGGATTGGCCAACGACTCAGCTAGCTAGCTCGTAGAAGTGAGTGTTCAAGGTAGACACCAAAGCTTCCCTCGAGAATTCGGCAGCGGATGCTGGGCAAAGGAGCACATTTGCTCCCAGTACAGCGTGGTTCGGAAGCCGGCCCCGTAACTACAGCTTCTCATTTAGGACTCCAGCATACTTGAAGAAGTTCTTGCAATGCGGTAAGTCTTGGAAGACGACTCTCGAGGAAGAGCAACGGCGCGCGGCCCCTTCTTCCACGCGGTGATTCTAAGGTTCTGATTGGCTTCACGCTAGGTTACTAGCGGCTCGGCAACCTACGCATGAACTAAGGACCGCGAAGTCCGTACTCCCACCAATCTTTTTACATATTTACGGGAAGTTGTTGGCCCATGGCGATGCTTTGCCATACGAACAATTTTCCTTTCTTTCGAAGCGCTAAAGAACACGGCTCCAAAAAGGGAAGCGCAGATGCGCTCCCTCGTCTTCGGACATTGCCACCCCGTAAAATGAATCCGCACAGTAGGATGCCAGCAGCAAATCCCATGCGCCACACAACCCCAGACTTCAGCAGGGGTTTTACCTGCACTAGTAATTTGTGCTAATTCAGAGGCGCCGCCTGCGACCACTCAGACCTCGCGCCCTTATACCAAGCCTACAGCGGGCCGATCGTGACGCCTCACCATCACTTCGCAAACCATGTTTCCTCGAGTGACCTGCATGCCACCTTGTTTACCCCAGCAGGATTCTCGCTACACCCGTCGCGTGCGCCGAATTGCCCTGCCAAGTATCAGGCGATGGTCCTGGATTGGAAGGCCGTTTGTTGGACCCTGGGCTGCATCGCAGATTTGGGATCCTTGGGCTGTCATGTGCAGTATTGTAGAAAATGGGGTTGCACCCGAGATTCAATGGGTTTTTGCCTACGTTCGGCGCTCTCTTTTTCCTTCTCTCGCTCTCAAACCTTCTTTCCCCGTCACTCGTTTCCGGTGGTCGACTTGAGTTCCATTACCACCCTTGACTGGGCGATAATTCACGATGGGTAACTCCAACAGCTCCCCCGCGCAGGCATGCCTCGAAGCCGCACTTGGAGGAAATAAGGCTTTGATTGCGGGTCCGTCGACAGTGGGTTACCAGGTCACTCATGTTAAGCCGTACAATCTCGATATCCCGATCACTCCTGCTGCAGTCACATATCCTCAGTCTGCAGAGCAGGTCGCCGCGATCGTCAAATGCGCTGTGGATAATAGTCTCAAAGTTCAGCCGCGTTGTGGAGGACATTCATATGCAAACTATGGTGAGTAGGACCCCGAACTCATATGATACCTAGAACCTGGACGGAGGGCTAATATCGAGCAGGAATCGGCGGCGTGGATGGTACCATTGTAGTTGACCTCAAGAACTTCCAACAATTCTCCATGAACACCGATACCTGGCAAGCCACCATCGGCGGTGGAACCCTCCTCAGCGACGTCACGAAGCGGCTGCACGACAACGGCAAGCGGGCGATGGCTCACGGCACCTGTCCACAAGTTGGCATCGGAGGCCACGCTACCATCGGTGGTCTAGGACCTAGCTCCAGGATGTGGGGCTCTGCGCTCGACCATGTCGAAGAAGTACAGGTCGTGCTGGCAAACAGCTCGATCGTCACGGCTAGCGAGTCACAGAACAGTGACGTCTTCTGGGCACTCAAGGGCGCAGGCGCAGGTTTCGGCATCATCACCGAGTTCAAGGTCCGCACGCAGCCTGAACCTGGCGAGTCGGTGCTGTACTCGTACAGCATCACGGCAGGGTCATGGCAAGCCCAGGCCAATGCCTTCAAGAAGTGGCAAGCACTCATCACAGATCCTACATTGTCTCGCAAATTCGCAACGCAGTTCATCATGACAGAGCTCGGCGTGGTGATATCCGGGACGTACTTTGGGCCCAAGGCCGAATTCGACAGCCTCAACATATCCTCTCGTTTACCAAATCACTCCGAGTCCGTCATCGTGCTGGATGACTGGCTAGGCGTCGTAGGGCACTGGGCGGAAGACGTCGCACTGGAACTCGCGGGCGGAATTCAGAGTAACTTCTACGCCAAGTCGCTCGCGTACACGAAGGACGATGCCATACCCGACACCGCGGTCGACAAGCTATTTCAGTACATTGACTCAGTCGACAAAGGCACGCTTGTTTGGTTCTTGATCTTCGATCTCGAGGGCGGGAAGATCAACGACTATGCGCCTGATGCTACATCATATGGCCACCGTGATGCGCTGTTCTACCACCAGGCGTATGCGGTCAATCTGTTCGGGCGCGTGGACGACACGATTAGGGGTTTCCTTACGGGGCTGAACAAGATAGTGACGGATGCCTTGGGCCATGAGCTCGGAGCTTATGCAGGATATGTTGATCCTGCACTGGGTGATAAGGGCCCGGAGTTGTACTGGGGTAGTAATCTAGAGAGGTTGAGGAACGTGAAGAAGGCGGTGGATCCGAAGGACATCTTTCATAATCCGCAGAGTGTGAGGCCGGCGGCGTAGGTCTGGGCTGGCTGGTTACTGGGCCGAAGGTGTTCTTTGCTGTCTTGATACCCTCAATTCCATCTCCATGATAATATTTCCGGAGCGACGAGTGATGTGATCTCGCGCTGTATGGCGTGTACACTACGTCCCTATGCAGGTAAGCAACGGAAAGCCACCCCCACCCATTGCCTTGTACGAAGTGTATAAACCCGTTATGCGCCAGGTGCAGACTCCATCCACATACACAATATCCGTACAACCCTCCTCGATCCCTATTCTCCCCCTCTCTTCTCTACCGCACCTTCGGGAAGACCGGCTTCTTCGAAACGGCAAGCGCAACCCACCCCCCGATGAGACACAATCCCCCCAGCGGTGTAACAGGCCCCAGCATCTTCCACCTCTGCGGATCTAACACAAGCAGATATATACTGCCACTGAACATTGTCATTCCCGCAGTGAAGAGGCCGAGCGCGAGCGTGTTTTGCGGAACGAGGGCGGCGCTGAAGGTTAGGGCTATGGAGTGCATGAGCTTTGTATATTGTTAGTGAGTGCAGAGAGATAGGGAAGGGGCAGGGAAAGGTACCTGATACTGCGCCGCCGTGCTCCAATTCGCAAGCTTCGATGGGTCGGAGATGCGCTTTTTGAGGCCGTGAGCGCCGAATGCGCCTAGAGCGACGGCGGAGGCGCCGTAGATGCAGCCGATTGTCCAGAAGGGCGGCATGGTGTCTTATCCTTGTCTATAAATCCGAATGGGATACAAGATCGGGCTGGTGGGCAATTGGGTTGCGCGGAACGATGAAGAGTCGTCGCTGATGCTGGAGGGGAAGCTTATGCCTCGGCGCAGAGCTTGTGGAGGTGCGAGTGGTTCGTTTGATGGTCTGTGCAACCTAAAGTGAATTGGGACGTGATGCGCGAGCCTGAGAGGAACCTGAATTATTGAGGATTGAGACAGGACGTCACAAGAAGAAAATGTCGTCGTTCATCAAGAAGGATAACTTTTCTGGTATCTCATTGCCGCTGAAGCGTCACTCGCCAAGCTCTCTTCCACCCCTCGAGACTACATTAAGCAGCCATTGCCCTTGCTCGAATGCAAGTCAGAGACCCCGAGCCGTATCCGCTGACCACTGATAGTCATGAAGCTCTCCAGCAACCACTCATACCACACCTTCCGATCGTCCGTTTGCCTCCACATGCTGACATCGATTTCCGAGCCTGCGGGTAAATGAATGGGCGTCTACATGACCGTTAGCAGCAGTCGTCACTCGTGCTATCAACATTTACTTACTCGTATAGGGAAGAATATGGGAAACCAGGAGATCATGTCTTTGCTCTTCTCATCCATGGTGACTGGATTCGTGCTCAGCTCGACGGCACCTTGCGAACCGCTATACAGCACCGTCTCGAAGTATCCACCGAGGCCATGGCAGACACCTTGCTCTTGAATTGGGAACGTAACTTTGCAGAAGCGCGCGTTGTGCTCGTTGGCGCCGTCACCGCCGGTGAATCCACCTCCGCCACCAATGGCCGAGCCTCCACGCCGTAGAGAAGACTGGGCGAGTATTGCAGGCGCCACGGGATGCGAAAACTCCCATGCGGTATGTACAATCGGAGCTAACGGCGCTTCGAGGTTGAAATGATTCATCCGGGTGCCATTTGTGAGTTGTGCAGGGACTTCTGGTTGGTTTGGCTGGACGGAAAGATAGTCGAATTGCGACAGCATGACCACCCAGGGTATGTCGAAAGCGTTCGAATCAAGACTGGTACTCCTCGAGAATATGTCAGCCCATAATCTCGGTGTTGAGATGGGTGTCATATGCGCTGTGTAGCTGGCCGGTATTGAGATGCCGTGCTCTGGGTTAAGCACATGCTGCACACCGTCGAGGCATTCGGGCGAGAGCTCATTGTCTGCGAAGCTACCTAGTAGCTCGCTGACGAGTATGTCCACTTTCCCAAACGAGCCATCGAGTTGTGAAGGGCCCTTCCAAGCACGCATATCTGTCTTGACGACTGTCACCCGGCCACCCCAGGTTCCGGCGTTGTGTCGCAGGAGTAGTACGTAGGCGTTGGGGTTCTTCTCGATCGCGTAGACGCGCACAGGGACGCCGGTGCTTTCGCTCGCATTGAGCGCCCTAGTAACAAGTGGACCGCGACCTGAACCAACGACCGCGATGACAACCTCGCCGTCTGGAGAGCTCGTGGACTTTTGTTCATTTTGCCAGTCTTGCAGAGCTTGAGCGATTGCCCTCTCGTACCACTCATACTTAATGGGGTCCTTCTCGAAGACTTCGTACGTGATCGACTCCAGATTATCTGTCAGAGGCTGTAGTGGGCTCTGTAAGTAGTCTTGGAAACCCCCACCGAATCGCTCGAGCTGGGTCTTCGGGGGCTGGTTGCGTTGAATGTATCTGAGATAGCTAAGGTGTGGGGTCGGATCGTTGCTGCTGCTCTTCTTTGTCGTTTTCTTTGCGATCTGCGAGGCTTCTGCGGGAGTTGGGGAAGCGGACATGGAAGATGAAGATCCGGGGCTGGAGGCATCAGCCGCGACGCCTGGTGAAAGATGACCCGTAGAGAAAGACATTATCATGTCGGGATCGTCAACTCCAGGGATCGGGCCTATATCCGTGATAAGGATCCATGGTGCCGTCTTCAGGCGCATGCAGCGGAAGATGAAAAGTTGATGTGCTTTTGACAGAACCGCGGAACCTTTTGCGTTGAAAAGGAATGAAGATGAAGGTATGTTGAGTACGCGTATAGGTTCTGAGTACCATCGGGCTTGGAGTGCGGAGGATGGTAGTTTGCGAGGGAGATCCAGGGCTGGTATACGTCAGAAATGGCACATGCCGCAACATGGAATATAATGTACGTGAAAAGCGATAGGAGACAGGAAACGGCCGATCAGTATATGATATGAGACACCGGATATCTTCTTACCAACTGAGAGTCTGTTATGGTATCTACAGATTGATCGAATGGTATCCCACGCATCCCACGCGATGTAATTAGAGGCCAATTGTGAGCTAGTCTGATTGGCATATTCTGCACGAACAAAGCGTGAGAGGTCTCCTACATCAACATCTTGGTTGAAATTCCTGCTCCCATCCATGGGCATCTGAATGTGCAGCTGAATGTAGCCTCCGGTATTCAAAGCTTCCTTGATGGCTCGTGCATACTGAGAGATGCCCTCTGAGCCATTTGAAAGCCTTGGTCCTGGAACAATGACAGTCACTACCCCACAGAAGGCGGCATACGCAATCTCCAAGTTGAGGACTTGTCGCGATAAATAGGCAACTACTGGGTCTGGCGATCCCAGATCTATCCAAGAGCTTGTGAACACAAGCAATTGGGAGATGGTGTCGCTTGGTGTCAAGGGCGTGTCGACGTGTTCTAGCGCAGGTACGAGCGGGAGCGGCTGCGGGGTGGAAGTATCGGTGATGGCTTGGTTGTAGGAGCTCAGCAAGCTCAGCACTCGAGAGTGGAAGTGGGCGTTAGTGACTGGGCTCGTGAGCATGTCATACTGCTTGCTGTCAGTCCATGAGACCATACGGCGAGCACTCCGCCAGGAGCTAGGAAGCTGTTCGGGCGTTTCGGAGGTCCGCAACTTGGAAGGGTCCACTGCCCAAAAGTGCATGAACCATGCGGCGGGTATGTCCCTAGGATAGTCGACTTACTCCAAGATCTTGGGCATGGTGAACAAGCTCTGCCGTCACCGGGAGCGGCCGTTTCGTCTCGTGTTCACCAACATAGAACATGGGCATTACCTCGCCCATGCTGTTCGGCGAGTCCATGGCGGGGCGGGGGGCGACGTCGAGACTAGCTCCACTCCGCCAACGGGCAGCTGACACGACTAAGGCGGGTGGTTGAAGATTAAGTCTGAAGAGACGAGGCGAATCTTGGGTACTACATGATGCCTGGTGTGTGGATATTGCACATTCCCTCGCGCGGAAGCCTTGATGCCAAGACCCCGGGGCGGCAAAACGTTTTAGCGTCTCTGACATTTTCTGGACGTGGAGACTGCCACTCACTAGTGCCCGCAAACAAACAGACACATGGCTACCAAACGCGAATCCGACAACGACGAGACCGCCAGCGCGAAGCGCGTCAAGATGGAGAACGGCAACGGCAAGCTGGACCCCAAGGCCAACCCGTATCTAGCCCATTGGAACGAAGAGCCCGCCATGAAGAGTAAGGCAGTGGCTGCCTGTGAAGTCTTTGCGCGCATGGCTGACTATGCGGTAGAAGAATCGTCTGGCTCGGCCGACGGCCTATACGCGTTCAAGCGCCACGGAACGACCTCGAAGGAAGCAAAGGCGGCCGAGGATGGGCCTCTCAACCCCTTCACCGGTACGCAGCTGTCCAAGAACTACTTTGGCATACTGCACAAGCGACGAGAACTGCCCGTGCACGCTCAGAGGTAAGACACGTCGAATCTACCCTTTCGGCCGCTCGACGGCCCATACCAGACGGATGCCGCGAGGGAGGCCCTGCTCAGCGCTGCGGCATCTGTCTGGATGCGCCGGTCTGGCGCTCTGCGAGAACGTGCGCGCTAACAGCTGACAGAGATGAATTCCTCAAGAAGTATCAGGAGAACCAGATTCTCGTCTTCGTTGGTGAGACGGGTTCCGGAAAGACGACGCAGATCCCCCAGTTCGTCCTCTTCGACGACCTCCCGCAACAGCACGCCAAGATGATCGCTTGCACGCAGCCCCGTCGAGTCGCCGCCATGTCAGTCGCCCAGCGCGTCGCGCAAGAGATGGACGTGGAGCTGGGAGAGGAGGTCGGCTACAGCATCCGTTTCGAGGACAAGACAGGGCCAAAGACGCTGCTCAAGTACATGACGGACGGCATGTTGCTGCGCGAAGCCATGCACGACAACAACTTGACCCGGTATAGCACCATCATCCTCGACGAAGCCCACGAACGTACACTCGCAACCGATATTCTCATGGGCCTGCTGAAGGAGGTGGTCACAAGGAGGAAGGATCTGAAATTGATCATCATGAGCGCCACCCTCGATGCCGTCAAATTCCAGAAGTACTTCCACAACGCACCCCTGCTCGCCGTACCCGGTCGTACCTATCCCGTCGAGATCTTTTACACCCCTGCGCCGGAGCGGGATTACCTGGAGGCTGCCTTGAGGACAGTCCTGCAGATACACGCCACCGAACCGGAAGGTGACATACTCGTATTCCTTACCGGAGAAGAGGAAATTGAAGACGCTTGCAGAAAAATCAACCTGGAGGCGCAGGATCTCATTAACGAAGATGCGGCCGGGCCTTTGGTCGTATACCCGTTGTACGGCACATTACCGCCTGCGCAGCAACAGCGAATATTCTTACCCGCGCCTCCCCCACTGAAGAAAGGGGGTCGTCCGGGCCGCAAGGTCATCGTTTCAACAAACATCGCTGAGACCTCGTTGACGATTGACGGTATCGTGTACGTGGTAGACCCTGGATTCAGTAAACAGAAGGTGTACAATCCTCGCATCCGAGTTGAGTCGCTTCTGGTGTCGCCCATCTCGAAAGCGTCGGCACAACAGAGAGCTGGTCGTGCAGGTCGTACAAAGGCTGGAAAGTGTTTCAGGCTTTACACAGAAGAAGCCTTCAAGAAGGAGCTCATTGAGCAAACGTATCCTGAAATCCTTCGATCCAATTTGGCGAGCACCGTGCTAGAGTTGAAGAAGCTCGGCATTGATGATTTGGTCCATTTCGATTTGATGGACCCTCCCGCACCTGAAACACTGATGCGCGCACTCGAAGAGCTCAACTACCTGGCGTGTCTCGATGACGAAGGCGAGCTCACTCAATTGGGCTCTTTGGCTTCGCAGTTTCCGCTGGATCCCGCCCTTGCGGTCATGCTTATCACGTCCCCTGAATTCTACTGCTCGAACGAGATCCTCTCTCTGACCGCTCTGCTGTCTGTTCCCCAGATCTTCGTTCGGCCAGCCAGCAACCGGAAGCGAGCCGACGAGATGAAGAGCTTATTCGCGCATGAGGATGGTGACCATCTAACCATGATCAACGTATTCCATGCGTTCAAAGGAGAAGATGCGCAGGCAAATCCCAAGCAGTGGTGCCATGACCATTTCCTATCGTATCGTGCTCTCCAACAAGCCGACAATGTCCGCGACCAACTGAAACGGATAATGGAGCGCGAGGAACTCGATCTGATGTCGACACCCCACGATGACAAGAAATACTGGACCAACATTCGACGTGCGCTAGTAGCTGGCTTCTTCATGCAGGTTGCGAGGCGAGAGCAGGGCCAAAAGACGTACACGACGGTCAAAGATGAGCAGAATGTGCTGCTACATCCCAGCACGGTTCTTGGACATGATTCCGAGTGGGTTGTGTATAATGAATTTGTGCTCACCTCAAAGAACTATATCCGAACCGTGACTGCAGTCAGGCCGGAGTGGCTGCTGGTATGTGCCCATGACTACAATTATCATTTCGATTCGCTAACGGTTTTCAGGATATTGCGCCAACCTACTATGATCTCGATACCTTCAAGAATAATGCGATCAAGAAGGCCCTGAAGCAGGTGGAGACCAAGATGATGCGGAGGGATGCTCCATCTCAACGCTACTAAGGGTGGGACTATTGGGCTTTGGTACATGAAAGGCAGGAATGATTTCGAGCATGGCAATATTCGAAATTGGGCGTTTGAGAGCTACGACCTTGCAACGAGCTAAGATATAGCATTTTACTGAGGCCACTCAAGTGGCCAGCATCTGTATAGAATAGGAGCATGAACTCTTCAGGAAAATGACGAGTGTAAGAATTGTGCAAGACTAAAAGAGACTGATACTTCAATAGCGATGCGGACGCGGTCAGGAGGTGGCACAGACGCACAGAACTTCACAATTCACCAGCGCTCGACTTCGATCTCTCACGCTTCGCCCGATAAAAAAGAGTACGACGTCTTCTTCCCTTTCGGCCAAAGATCGCGCAAGGGTCCTGGCATAGCGTTTGCGCAGGTAGAGATAATTGCAATATTGGCGACGCTACTCAAGGACTAGTCTGTCAAGCTCGTAGTACCCGAAGACGTGATCAGAAGCTATGGTGCAGATATGAACAAAGCAAGGGAGATGACAAAGGACAAGGCAATCAGGCAGTTGAAGGATGATGTGGATTTCAACTACGATATCCATATGGCGAAGGAGCTGCCAATTAAACTAGTACCTATGAGCTGAGTTTTGCAAGGAGGAGTGCAGACATGGGGCGTTGGTATGGGCTTACTGACAAGACTCGGTAGCATATATTTAGACGCCTTTGACAGGCACACGGTGGCCATACCGAAGTAATCTTCAGAAAGTGTTTCATTCACGTCATTCATGGGTATCATATTTACTCTAGTACCCCACTGATCGTTACTCCTCTCAGCGCGTCATGCGCTATCTATCCTCTATACATCTCGTTCATCATCGTTGGAAAGCAACTCACACCCCATGACTATACCGTGTCTCTGTCGTCGCGTACCCTGACGATGGCCGACTCCCCTTGTTCTCCTCGTCTTCCACTGTCATGACCGCCACAGTCGTGTTGAATGAATGCAGCGGGTACAAATCCTTCTCGCCGTTACTCTTGCGTATTATTTGACCTCCTCCGCCAATTGTCAACGGTATCTCGTCGTTAGACGCGCGGACTTCGATGATATCTTTGCTGTGAGTCGGCTTCGTGCTTCGAGACATCTGGCTTTTGGAGACCATATAGTTGAAGGCATTTCGGACGGGAGTGGGAACCATGGCGCCGGTGAATAGTGGCTTGAGGACGGGTAGGTTGCCGCAGAGTACGGCGGAGGAGATGGATACGCAGGACCAGATCGAGCCTTGAACCATCAAGTCTATGGAGATTAGTACAAATAGCAGCAGCTATGCAGTGCACATACCCCGAGGGTCCTTCGCCTTGTACACGTAGTATATCCTCAGGATTGAGGCGATACAAACACTGCATTGATCATTAGCTATGGGCGAAGACAGGGGTCGCAAAACATACAAGCCACCTAGGACAAAGATCGAGCTTAGCAGGACCTTTTGACGCCTTGTGAGTTTTAGGGTCTGAATCATCCGGATTGGCAGAACGATAAGGAGTATATCCAGCAGAAGATTGGCTGTCTCGCCTCCCAGGACCAGACCATTGAGGTCGATGCAGTGTCCGTCGATCGTCTTATACCAAGCTTTTCGAACCGGGAGGCATTGGAAGATGATGGCAATAGCAGCTGCGAGTGACTTGGCAGTGCACAAGGCACCCACGAAAAAAGCTTGTTTTCGGAACAGAGCTGCGGTGAATATGCGGCAATAAAAGAAGCACAGAGACACCTTGACTGAGATATTGATGGTCTCGTATACGAGAGAGCTGACGTAGGTCAACTAGCAATGGTAAGTGACTGTCTTGCAGATTCGGAGAACCAGATTGGCGGCTATACCTTGAACATTTCGAGCATGTCATCGGGCGATAAGCGGACGGTGAGGATCTGGGTTGCACCAAGCTGTATGACTGAAGCATGTGTTAGCTATATCAGAAGTATTTGGAATCCGAACACCGTACTTCTCGTAATGATGGCAGTGAAAGCGACGAGACACGAGGAGGCAACAAGCATGAACCCATCATCCCAACCAAATCTCTGTCCTTTCCGGTATCTCACAAGGAATCGGAGGCCCACGACCACGGCATTGACAAAGAGACATGTGCTAAAGAGTCCGATAAGGTTCCTCGATGTAGCATCTAGCGGAGTCATTGTAGGGATATGGGGATCGGTGGTAGCACGAGCAGAATGAAGGACAGAAGAAGAAGGCCGGCAGGGCGGAGACACTTAGTCAATAAGGCTGCTCCGGTTGATCAGAAGCATGCAGAATGCGGATGCATTTCTTCCTTGCCAGTGACGGTTGAGCAGGCCGAAGCACCGAAAAGCCCCATTGGGCATTGTAGCAAAGGTCAAGCCCGGAGGATGAGTCTTCAGTTTAACGTGCGCAATATCGTGGGCCCCAGTTCGCGTATCGGCTGCTCTATAGACGTGGGCGTCAATAAGAAACAGGCGTAGTCTTAGCTGAGTTGAGTTCGTGGGATGATGGGAGCAAATAGGATTGATGTGAAGGATCAGCCAACCAACGCCTCTTCGCAAGCACAAGCCCACGGACGGTTGGGGCCTACAGTGAATTGACCCCATGCAGATTTTCGGTCTCCGTCTATATGTTGTCTCGTATCCTATCGAGTACAAAACGTGGGTTTGATTGGTTTACCCTGGTGCTGGGTTAGACAGGGAGGGGAAGTAAGCACAGCTTACTCGGGGCCATGCAAGCAGAAATCTGACAAAAGACGGCACGGAAGCTGGGTGCAACGACCGTCGGTTGTTTTACCTGGAAGAAACCATATACACCTATCTCCCTCTTCATCGAACAATACGACTGAGGTTAGACGTAGACCTCTTGAGGGGCTTGTCCAGTTCATGCAGGGTAGAGGTGGTCTGTGCCCTCCACCAACAAAAGCCCCAGACCCGGTAGAACGGTAGAAAGACGATCCAAGACTAGCCAAGGCTGGATTGTGGGTTGAAGTAGAGAGGTGAAGGCGGTCTGGCTACAGCCGAGGTTCGTGAAGACTGCATCGTGAGCTTGATGTCGGGGTTGGATCATCTTGGAACTTGGCTTGAACTGCTGCAGCTTCTCGGCGTCTCCGTGAATATACGCGTCAGCAATACCACGAAAGACATTAAGCACTCTGCTAGCTCATCGACCGGGAGACATCTTTCGCTTCTGTGTGTGCTTCGATGCCAGGCTCAAAACATTGAGATCTAGTCGTGGCGAGCTTCTGGGGACGCGGTATCAAGAGCCAAGTCCTGATGCTCGAAGGGAAGAACCGGCATCCGGAAGCTCAACTCAATGTAGCTCGACTTCTTCGAGCTTTCAGCATCGTGGAAGCAGGAAGTGGTGGGAGCTCGCGCAGGACGATCCTGGGAAAGGAATGTGCGTGTTGCTGGCGGATGCTGGCAATTCCATCTCGTCTTGATTTAGACGAAATGCGAGAGTTGAAAGCTGCCTGGCATCTGATGGGCGTCTCGCGCAAATGCTAGAGGTGATGGTAAGTGTCACAAGGAAGAGAGGTTGGGTTGGGACAGGGACCTTGGCGAAGAACTTGGCCGGGGCACGATAAGATAACGTTAAAAAAAAGGCGGTCCGTGCACGAATTTGCTCCATCGAAATTTCAATGGCGAAAGCAAGCCAGAAACGTTAAAGAAAGTCACGACTCACTCACATCTTGTCCTGCTCAGCTCCACAAATTGCAGCTTATTTGTACGGTTTCCACCCATTTTGCCAGACTCTAGCTACCCTTCCTTCGCAATGATACGCAAACAAGCCCGCGAGCGGCGGGACTATCTCTACCGCCGCGCCCTCACGCTCCGCGACGCCGAACTAGCCAGCAAACGCGCCGCCCTCAAGGCCTCCCTCGCCTCTGGCAAACCCCTCCCCAAAGACGTCGCAGAAGATTCCTCATTACGGCAAGACTGGAAATACGATGAGACACGAGCAGACCGCACAGTCGAGGAGGAATTGGGTCTAGATGATGAATACGCACAACTGAGCGGGGTGGTAGACCCGAGGATATTGGTCACAACAAGTAGAGTATGTCTGAAGATATAATGTATCGTGGCTTGGAAGAACGAAGCCAATCAATCATCACAGGACCCCAGCTCCCGCCTCAGCACCTTCGCCAAAGAAATCCGCCTCCTCCTCCCGACCTCCATCCGCCTAAACCGCGGCAACCTGATTCTCTCCAACCTCGTCTCCTCCTCGCTCAGCGCCTCCCTCTCCGACCTCATCCTCCTCCACGAACACCGCGGCACACCCACCGCGCTCACAATATCGCATTTCCCCCACGGCCCAACTGCCTCCTTCTCTCTCTCCAACGTGGTCCTGCGCGCCGACATACCCAATGCTTCTCGCGGAACCGTCTCCGAGTCCTACCCACACCTTATCTTCGACGGCTTCTCGACAAAACTCGGGCAGAGAGTGGTACAGATCCTAAAGCATATCTTCCCGCCACGGGAGGGAAGCGCAAAGACGGGCAACAGGGTGGTGACGTTCAAGAATATTGAGGATAGCATTGAGGTGCGCCATCACGTCTATGTGAGGACGGGGTTCCAGAGCGTGGAGCTGGCAGAGGTGGGGCCGAGGATGACGATGCGGTTGTTTGAGATTCGGGCGGGGACGCTGGATAACAAGGACGGGGATGTGGAGTGGCATTTGAATCAGTATACTAGGACTGGGAGGAAGAAGGACTATCTATGAGGGCTTAAGGTAGAGGATGATGAACGAAAAACGGGAGGGACTCCAGTCAATACCCAGCGTTGAGGAAGATATCTTTATACCCAGATACGATCTATAGGAGGTGGAGGATGGCAAGGTGTTGGGAGGGGAGTCGAAATCTTACAGTATATGCAACGTGCAACGTATCTTCGCAAGAAGTGGGCAGATCATCGGGCAATGCGTATCCGTGAGAAATCGTCTTCGCCTGGATCAAGAAAATGATATCAATCCCCCAAAGCCGGAGGTAAATGTGCCATATCTCGTACGACTTCACCAATCACTATCATGGGTATCATATTGCCTCGAGCAGCTCTAACGCTTGCCTAGCGCGCCTCTCACATCATGCGCGAACAGCTCCAAGTACCTTACCTCGTCAGTCCAACACCGTCATCTCGCTAGAAGGCGGGATATCCCCATTACTCCTCCTCAGTATCCCCTTGCTCTTCTTTTTCCTTGCACTCGCAGCAGTTGTATCCGGCACCGTCTCCCGGCTATCAATCCCCTCCTCCGCTAGTCTCCCAACAGTCCTCTGCGGTCCAGCCTCTCCCTCGGCCCTTAGACTCGCCACCACCCTCAAGAATCCCCTTCCCTTGCCTCCGCTCCCCCTAGCCTCCCAATCCTTGACCCTCACCGTCACTTCCCTGCCCGCCGTCACCCTCTCGCCCTGCCCATCAATCCACCACCCGCCCTCATCACTTATACCACCATCCCAGCCTCTCTTGTTCTTGTTCTTTTGCTCTTGATGCCACGTCCAATCGCTCGGTAGTTCGTCTTTGAGTATGGTGATGGGGAATACGTTGAGGAAAGATAATGTAATATGCGACGTAGTCGAGTGTGTAAGAGTCGCGGTGAGATGTGCGCCAATCTGGGGACGGAAGACGAGGAGAGAGGCGGTCGCCCAGCAAAAGGGTGCCGAGTACTCGTTTGTGTGCTGGAGGAGGAGCAGGCCTTCTTCTTCTACCTCTACTGCTTGTGTGGCTTGCGAATGCCGTGATTTTCGACTCGATGGTGCGGCAGCTGCGGCGGGAGGATTTGAGGATAGCTTTACGTCTTGGTATGCGAGGACGACGCCCTGTACTGGCGCGTAGTATGTGAGGAGTAGTGAAGAGAAGTGTGCGGTGCAGATTGCGGGGAGCGGAGATAGAAGCGCTGCGGGCGGTATGGAGACGTAGAGGGATATTCGTTCGATGTGGAGGAGCGAGAGGCTTTCATCTTGGGTGCGCGCCATTATGGATGGATTTTCGGGGTAATTGGTGTTCAACAGTTATGACGCGACGACGAGGTTGTTCGAGTAGAAGCTCCCGAAAAAAAGTTCAAGGTGTCGGCAACTTGGAGCTCAAAACACCGATCCTGGATCTTGCGGCTGACTAACCGTCTCTAGCCACTAGCCACTAGCCACACCCCGCCTGAGCCACACTTCCGTCTCACCTCTGTGCAACACCGACACCGAGACATGTGAAAGAAAGGCCGGCCGGGCTCAAAGCGGGAATTCTAGGCCTATGCCAAAACCCAACACATCCCCGAGGTTCCGTCAAATAACATGCCGGCGATGCGACGTGTTGCCTGCCAGCCACGGTCGCAGCCAGCATGGAGTCGTCCAAGACACGCAAACAAGGTCGGGACATTGCCCGAATCGTGAGGTCCATATTCAGCTGCTTCTTTGAAGTAGTGTTCTTTTGGCAATTGGTACGTCCTTCCTCTTTACCCGCGAGTCGAATTGGTGTCGTTCAGTGCGCTGGGAGAAGGCCAATCACATGCTAATATGGCGATACTCCAGAAACTCTACAACTGGTGGACGAAGAAGAAGCCCCGCGATATCCTCCTGGAAGCCGTTGGCGAAGCGCGTATCTACGAAGAGTACGAAGCTGCTGCGTATCAGCTTGATGAGGTGTTGGGCTACGATCTCTGGTCAGTGCCCCCTTCCATCCCCTCTCCAATTACCCAATCTGACTTCGACGACTGCAGGCGCCAAAACCCCACCAGCAAGTTCTACGACTACCGCCTCATCTATGAGCGTCTCCAAGCCATCCTCGAAGCCCGCGAAGAAGATGACGTCGTCGAATTGGTAAACCTCCTGCGCAGCGGCCTCGTACGGAATCTCGGAAACATAACAGCGTCACGGCTATTCAATCGCGCATATGCGGGGACAAAGCTGCTCATTGAGGATTATATCACGCAGATTGCTCTGGCAATTGAGTATGTGACGGACTACGTGACGACCACCGATACTGGTCTCACGAACCAGCAAAAGATGGATGTGCTGCACGATACACGGCAGGCGTTCGGGAGGTCGGTTTTGGTCCTACAAGGCGGAGCTATATTCGGACTTTGCCATTTGGGAGTCGTCAAGGCGCTACACCTGCGTGGTCTTCTCCCTCGCATCATCTCGGGTACAGCCACCGGCGCTCTCATCGCGGCGCTAGTCGGTGTACACGCCGAGGACGAACTCCTGGATTTCCTCAAAGGCTCTAGCATCAACCTGACAGCATTCACCAAACCCTCCGAAGCTGGGCAAGAAGGAGCAGACAAAAGCCAGAATGGCTGGTGGCAGACCCTCGTGCGCCGCGTAAAGCGCTTCATCACCGAAGGCTACTTTCTCGACGTTAGCGTGCTCGAACAGGTTGTACGAGCAAACGTCGAAGATCTCACCTTTGAAGAAGCATACATCAAAACGAAACGGGTGCTGAACATCACCGTGACCACTACAGGAGGAGGTGGAGTCCCAAATCTCCTCAACTACCTCACAGCACCGAACGTGGTATATATACTTCTCACTTTCTCCCTATGTATCTCCGCTAATGCTCCACAGCTCATCTGGTCTGCGGCTCTCGCTTCCAACGCCTCCGCCTCGCAAGCCCTCTACCACCCAGTCACTTTGATGTGCAAAGACGAAACTGGCGCCATTGTCCCCTGGGCCCCCGCAACAGAGACTACTTTCCGCCCCTGGACGCACGCCTCATACGCTGACCGCGAATCTCCACTACACCGCATTGCCGAGCTTTTCAATGTGAACCACTTCATTGTCTCACAGGCGCGGCCATATCTCGCCCCATTCCTACGGTCCGATCTGCACCACCCGAACCCCAAGCACGACAGCTCGCGCTGGAATCTGAGTATGCCTCTACTACGGCTCCTCGTCATGGAGATCCAACACCGTCTCCGCCAGATAGACGAAATGGGCGTTCTGCCCCCCTCAATTCGCCGTTTTCTCCTCGATGAGAATATCCCCGGTCCGAGTTTGACTTTAGTACCTGAGCTTACTCCGGGTGATTTCTTCGGTCTTCTAGAGAATCCGACGAGCGATGTGCTAGATTATTGGATCCTGCGTGGCGAGCGGAGTGTCTGGCCGGCGGTCGCGGCGCTGAAGGTTAGGTGTGCGATTGAGGTAGAGCTGGAGAGGGGCTATCAGGTTGTGAGGAGACGGAAGCCGATTGAGTCTGGAGGATTGGGGCTAGCTGGCACGGGCTCAGGGCTGAGGAAGAGTGGGTCGAGGGGGGATGTGAGGGAGAGGAGAAAGGGGAGGATAAGGGCAGCGAGTTTGGGTGGTGGGAGTGTGATGAAGATGTAGACCTTTCACGATTTCAAATGAAACCATTGCTAGAACTCTTTTCTTGAGATGGCACGCCTCGGCAAAGATCTTGGGGGCCTTGCTGGCTGGTCCTAACCAAGTTGATCTTAGCGACTTGGCTGAGGAGGCGTCAGGACAGCACCTCTGGTACGAAGCCTAGTCTGTAAGTTTCTCAGACCGAAGACTAGAACACTGTTGCCTCGCCGTACTCCATGACATGTTCATTAGGCGTCTCCGTTCTACCACCGAATCACAACAAGCATGACAGTGAATGACAGGCAGTTAGCCTCGCCCACACCGACTTACGCCACTACATGTACGTCCATCCCAGCTACTTTTTCTTAATAGATCCAACATCAGAAGGTGGCACCTTCTCTGCTCTGCCTCTTACTCAGACAGCTCACAGTGACCCCTGCACTTTTCCGCTATCTCAGGCCGAGGAACCCCCAGCCTAAAGCCACTAGTCCCGTGTTACAACCACGCATCGACTGCGCAAACGGCGAGGGTGAAACGCCATGCTATGACATCTGCTGCAACATCGGCGAGTACTGCTTTACTGCCGGCGAATGCCGGTCGGCAGGCGGGAGTATCTTTGTGACCGTACCTTCTCCCGTGGCAGCTACGACGTCGAGTCTTCTTGCATGTGCGACTGGGGAAACGCCATGCTACGACATCTGCTGTGATATTGGAATGTACTGCTTCGCCGATGGGGATTGTCGTGCCTTGTCTGCCATCTCCATTTCTGCAACTTGGACCACTTCGACCATAGACGGGAGTAGTGTCACTCTACCTACCAGTTCAGACTCCGGAGGCCGCCCATCGGATACACCAGATGCAGCGCCTTCGGCCGGCGCGAAGGGCGACGACGGTCTGAGTACAGGTGGCATTATTGGGATTGTGATTGCGGGCGTGTCGCTTATAGTCGCTATATGGACGCTTGTATATAATCGCAAACAGATGCTACTTGCTTTGAATGCGCAGAAAGAGGCGTTGACAAGGAGGGCGCGATCGAGATCATCATACCTATAATGAGCCTGTGCCTGGCGTTGAAGCTTTTTGATTGAATTAGAGCGACTATTCGGGGCGTTCAGCAGTTTCTTGAGCTCCTCGGTGATTTTCTAATATGCCCCAGCTCGCTGCTCGAACTTTTGCCCGTCCACGTACCCGACCTCTTTGTATCCTCTCCAAATCATCGCATCGACATCCAATTCGAGACCACCGACCTTCACGGGCGCGTTGTCTAGATTCCAGACCGTCAAGCCGACGTAGTTGGTCCCGTGGTAGTTGAGGATGCCTTCAGGCACGGGGAACTTGGTCTGAGGTCCCACGTTATTAACGTATTTGCCGTACTGCCAGCCGTTGACGAAGAGTTGGCATCTGTAAGCCGGGACACTGGAGCCAGTGCTGTTCGATGACGTCGCGTTACTGAACGTGAAGCTGAGAGGGATGTCGTAGCCCGAGGGCAGGTTAAGATCGAACTGCGTGGCGAAGAATCCGATGCCCGGGCCGGCGAGACCATCGGTCACAGGGCCGGCGGAGACTTTCCACGCTAGGTTCGACGTGTCGAGAGCTCCGGGGAGATGTAGGCCCTGACGCTCGACAAACATGGCACCCTCGTTGAGCGGACCGCGCGAGATGTCTTTGTAGTCCTCGCCGCCTAGATTGCCGGTCATCTTCCACGAGACATCACTAGGGTTATGCCCGGAGAGCGTGTAGTCCAAGATACCGCGGGGGTTCTTCATCGTTTCCGTGCCGATGGTCCAGTTTTCGTCCAGGCCCATGTTATCCACCACAACGGTGATCGTGTAATTCTTGCCTGCGGTGAGATTGGGCAGAGTGAACGTAGAGTTGCCGTTGATGGCGGCGTCGTAGCCGCGGAAAGAGCCGATGAATTGATCATTGATCCAGGCTGAGGAACCGAAGGCGGAACCGCCTTGGGTGGAGAGATAGAGTGTGGACTCGGAGCCCGTGGCTGTGAAAGTGCCGCGGAAAATGAGGCTGCCGGTGTGGAAGCCGTAGTCTGACCCATAGAGGGAGGTTGGGGTGGTGAGGGGGCGGAGGGAGTTGTAGGTCTTCGCCAAGGTAGCTGCTGTCCAGGCACTATCGTCGTACGAGGACTGAATCTCAGGCAGCGAGTCGATGTACTTCCACTTCAGGGAGTTGAGTTGCGGGAGAGGGTATCTAGGACGGGCATAGTCGATGTTAGCTGTTATGACACCTTCCTTAGTGGTCTTGAAGTCGAAGTCTTGGTCGTTGAAAGTCAGTTTGGCGAGCTGGGAAGGAGCGCCACCCAAGACTTCAATGCTAGTCGTTGAGTTCAGATCACCGGTGAACGCGAGCGAGTCTCCATCGACCTTCACCGTGCGCATAAGGTAGCCTGCCTTTAAGATTACTGGGCTCGATGAGTCGTGGGGCGCTTGGTCGACGGACCAGTAGTTGTAGGCGGCGTTGCGATCTAAGCTCGGTCGGCTCTAGCTTCTTTTCATCGGGGAAAAGTTACTTACCGAGCATGTAGACGTAGATGAAGTTGCTCCCCACGCCCACCTTGGCCACCTTCCTCGTCTCGTTGGCCTCGAAGTTGAGCACAGTGTACCCTCTAGTTGTGATCGACTTGACATCGCCTTCGAGCATCTCAAGGCCAGTAACGGCTAGTGCGAGCTCGTGAGTCTCACCTGGGCCACCGTATACGACGAGCACAGTCTTATCCTCAAACTTGTGCCATGTGTAAATCTCAGCTGTGGAATAGACGAGCGTAGCACTTCCGATGCTGTAATCGCTAACATGAACCTTCGAATCCCTGCCATTGAGCGACAGGCTTGTGCCGTTGATTTGCGGAACCGTAATGTTACCAAAAGCAGACGTCGGAATCTTGAGCTTGTAGGTCGTCTTATCGAGCGTGTTGTACTTTGTATGGCGCACGAAGTAGAACCCGGTGCCGTTACCGAAAGCTGGCGTGACGGTAAGGTCCGACGAAGTTGTCCAAGCAGTCGTGGATGCACTGCCTCTCGAAGCAGTCAGATACGCTGGTGAAACCTTCAAGAAGTTCGCCTGCAGCTTCTGCTCAGAGTACTTCTCACGGTCGACCTGGCGATCTTCAGCAATAGCTGCCGCGTAGTCGTAAGAGGTGTAACCTCCTGGATGGCCGAGATTGCCCCAGTTCGTACCGCCAAAAGTCATGTAGAGATTCAAAACCGTGACACCGAAGCTGTACAGGTTCTTGTAGAATACGCGCTCGAACTCGTAATTCACAAGCACGGAGCATTTGCCGAAACCAGGTCCGCCCCAGGGGTCGAAGGAGCCGCCTTGGAACTCGACGATAGAGAGGGGTGTGCTGGGGCTTTGCTGGAGATGGAGGCTGTGCCAGTTGGTTGGCAGCTTGCCGTCGGGCCAGGTGGTGGGGTTCGCACAATCGAAGCCCAGCGGGTAACCGTCGAAGCCGTATATGTCTACTGCAGCTGGCTTGCCTGGCGCATTGTCGCCCTTAGGCGACGCGTCGTTGCTGATGAGCGGTACTACAATTCCTGCATTGCGGAGCTGATCTTCCACGTACTGCATATAGACCGCGTCAGGGAAGTCGGGGAGCAGAGACTCGGTGTATTCGTTCTCCGGTTGGACGAGAATGATAGGGCCACCGTTCGTAATCTGGGCGGCTGCCAGTGTCTTTCCGAGCTCGGCCATGTAACTGAAAGCGTCAGTACCCTTTTTGCACATGTCACAATATACTCACAGATTTGTTGCATTCAAGTAATCCGGCGCACTTGTCCTGAGCTCGCCGTGCACCCTCTGCATCCATCCCGGGAATCCGCCACCTGATACTTCGGCATTGATATACGGTCCAGGTCGAGCAAGGAGGTAGATGCCAGCTTCGCTAGCCGCGTTGAAGAATGGTTTCAGATCAAACACACCCTCGGCGCGGTATACGCCTGGGGTGCCTTCCAGCAATGCCCAATCGACGTAGAATGAGACACCATTGTAGCCGAGCGCTTTGATCTTCTGGAAAATGTCGAGGTACAAATCTGGAACCGGTAGCCTGCATATAGTCAGCGGTTTAGCCTTCGCAATTCCTCTCGGAGAGCCATTGACCGAGTTGGACGCACCTGTATGGATGTACCTCGCCGCTATACAAAAACAGCCTTTCGCCATTGACGAAGATGGTCTCTTCATCCCAGGTTACCTACATAACTATTAGCCAATGCTTCAATGCGCCGACAAACAATACTCACGATATCCTGCAACGCCTCCCTCCTATAAGGCTTGATCCACTCCTTGGGCTTATACCCCACAGCTCTACCAGCAGCCTGCAGCGCCAGACTCGCCAGCGCAACCGCGCTCAAAACCTTGGAGAACCTCTTCATCCTTTCAGCTCAAAATTGTCAGGACGACAGACGCGTAAAAAGGTACCACGCACCGGGGGCACGGGCACCTAATAAACAAGCCCGCCAAAAAGGCAGAATGGATTTCTCCGCACTCACCAAACCCCAAAGCTACCCTGTTCCCGGACCTGCGCCGCCCTATTTGCTATGACAGCATCGCGTCCAACATGGCTCCGGATCACTTGCTTCTCGCGCAAAAGCATCCCGAGCTCTTTCTCCTCCATTTGCGGAAGGCCGCGTGCGCAACCTTCGGAGCACAACAAGCGATGTGACCCCACGAGCCAGCTCCGTCAAGGATCCGGAGGAACGAACTTCGAGAAGAATTCGTTCCACCAATGTTGTGGGAGGACAGCTGCAGACAGATGACGAGGTAGATGACGGAGGGCGGGAGCATGGCCTGATGGGGAAAGCTGCCGGGGATCTTGCGGGGGCGGCAAACCGGGAATTTCTTGCCTGCGCATATTAAGCCTCGAACGGCTCTGCAGACGGTTCGCTTGGCGAGCTGCGGAGTGAGCAGTTGGACCGAGGCTTTTTTGTAGCGAAGTTGCTCCAAAGAGTTGTGATTGAACCCTCGTGCGCGATCCGCACCCGCCGTGAATCAGCGCAGCCAAAGAGTGGTCGGTGAGCGACTCCAAGTGGCCCAAAACCTTTGGGAAACATGGCAACTGCGACCAAGCAACTATGTATTGGTACCAGATACTGCTAACGCTAAACCGAGAACATTGCTACCGACTATCCAAGGGTACCTCCATGCTTGTAGTCATGACCAAAAACGGACTCGTCGTAAGTCATGCGGCCGTGATAAAATCGAGCATTGAGAAAAAGACATTAGGCAATCCACTCATACTGTTGCAAGTGCAGCAAGATACAATGGTGTGTGGAAATATTACCACCATAGCGAAGACGTACCACGATTCAGAGTTCTGTTCATGTGAAAGACCCGCCATCGTGGAAAGCAAGATTGAACAGAAGAGCCAAAGATACTCAGGAAATTACATCATAGAGAGGGATGCTATGCTGGGTGACAAAAATGTAGATACGGGTAGGCACGTCTTCGCAGCTTTGCTCTGAAGCACAAGCATGGCCGAGGGGCGCAACAAAAATTCCAAGGATACCACGCTCTACTTGGCAGGGCTGGGAGCAAAATGGCCCTGATGGGAGTTGCCCCACCAATTTTGATGTGGTCCGAAGTTTGGTGGCATGTCACCGAGCTCAGCGGCCGCTGTAGAATGTGCGAACAAATGGCTGAAGTCGGAAGCGGTATCGAAATTCCCACTGGGTATGCCAATTATGTGGACTAGTCTTTCTTGTTCATAGTATGGGTTTGGGTACGACAATGAGCCAGAATTCATGACGGTAGGGAGCCGATCATTTGCAACTGGAGGTGGGTTGGCCGGACCATTGGGAGCAGTTCCGTAAGTGGAACATCCAAAGCGGGGATATGTGGTCGGTAGAGCATTGGCTTCAGAAATCTTCGGGTGGTTGAGAGGATCGGCGCTGTGATTATTTGAGTGGCCGTTCGGTGCTCCGGGTGTGCGTTGCTCGTACTCAGTCCTGCCATTCGGGCGAGAATTGACGGAAACGAAAGCTCTGGGTTGGGGCTCTGGGTGCATAGACTCCGGCGTTGCCTCCACGAAGTCCAGGTCCCTCGTCTCGCTCTTTACGCGATCATCTCCCGACTCGGTGAGGTCGTCGTCATTTGGGCGAAGGTGGCGAACGTTCGTTCTGTCGGCATCTGTGAGCTCGAACTTGGCGTATGTCAGATGCGCGAAGTCCTTTAAGTCCTTCTCGAAGGATTCCTCGTATTCCGAAAGCCCGCCGCCACCGTCCGCAATGCTAGTTCTGCTGTTCGTGCTCCCGGTACTGCCCCCTGGAGACGCAACGAGAGATCCAAGTTTGCGCCACTCTTGTTTGTTGCTACAGAGGGCGTGGTACAGACGGTAAACAGTGATGCAACCACTCCAGGCTACCGGAAGTCTGTCTTTCATCAAAGATAATGTGTCCCATACTGGGGCCCAATTCGACTCAAACACGCAGTAATGATGCTTGTCAAATTGGGGGAAAAATTTACGCCATACCACTAGATAATCTCGATCAGTATGAGACGGCCAAGGAGAGCGCGTGACTTACCACACACCAACGTAGTATAGGTGGCAAAGAATGTCAGGTTGGTTTGAGGCAATACGCCATAGTCCTTGCATAGCGACATAAGATCACCGAATTCGCGAGCAGACTTGAAGCATTTGCGTGCTTGGTCTTCCCAGTACGCCGGATTGGTAGGGTGAGGACCCAGCATTGGACTGTCAATAGGGCCTTCAGGCTTTTCGCATCTGAAAGGCAAAAACGGAAAATACTCTCTGTAGAGACCGATGGTACACAAGGTATACGCCGCGTGGAGCATGACGTAATCCCTGCTGGTCCTATCGGTGATATGGCTTGCGGCTATCTGGGAGTCCATCACTAGATGGCTGGGTAGGGAGTCCTTGAGTCTCTCAAGGCGAGACTCGTACTTCCTGAACTTGGTGTCGTATGACCACGGAGGATTCTTTTCGGTCCTGAACTAAAGTCAGGTATCTATCGTGAAGTGAGTTGTTTGGCAAGTCAACATACCTTCTTCCTCCAGCACAAGACCATATGGTTATGTCCCCAAGCAAGTCCAGCGCCCGGATGAACCTAGCAAGGGCGTCTTCATCTTTTCGATGCGTGATCGTGATCTCCTTTGCATCCTTGTCTTTCTTGAGAATGTCCTCAGTGCGCGCTTCGAACTCTTCATCCGTCTCAACCAGCATCATAGTCTTCACATTGCGTCCAAAATTAAAATCTCGCTGGCTGCAGGGCAATTGGATGCGGATGTCTTTGGCGTTAAGCAAGCGGGGCCGATGCTTTCCACTGCTGATGCAGCGATCCAGTATGAAGCAGCTCCAGAATGTTCGACGTTGCACTTCACGGACAATGAGGGTGGGTTGTTCGGGAGCGCCGGGGTTGTGAGGGTGAGAGAAAGCCTCTTTCATATCGTCCAAATCCTCTTCATATTGCAGGCCAAGGACTTGGGCACAACGTACCGCTTGGCCGACTGTCTGCCAGAACTTGACCCCTTGGCATGTACGCCACTCGTAGTGACTAAGCAACAGAAGAGCCTGCGTCATTTCCAGCGTGGGTTTCCGAAGTGCGGCTGAGGTGAGCAAAGCCCAGGCGGCTTCCGCAAAGTACTCGGAAACAGCCTCGAAAACGGCTTCATCCTTGGGTCGTGGCGATAGACGCGGCTTGATGAGTTTTGGAAGGCTGTCGTGGAATGGAGCTGTCAGGGCAAGAAAAGCGAGCAGGAGTGGCGGTGGTGGGTCGACGTCGGGTTTCGTAAGGTCTGCCTTTCTCAGGCGTTGCCTGAATGATGTGGGATGTAGAAAAGGGAGGTCAGTGGCGAAATGCAGCTCGAAGATGTCGAACTGTCAGGTGTAAGCGACGAAAGTACTAAGAGCACAATGCTGACGGACCAATTGTAACAGCACTGACGAAGTAAGTATCTCGGGGTCGAGAGCCTCGTGAGATGCCAGCTGATGCTCATGTTTGAAGTATGTGGAAGTGGATGTCGAAGGTGCAATGGCTCTTCTCGGTTTCTTCCTTGGGGCTCCCTGTGCCTGGGACGAGTTAGCATGCGTCTTTCGGATGCTGAGGATTTCCAACGCCGTGTGCGTGGGGGTGTCAATGTTCGGAACTCAAGACGATGTGCCTGCATCAGCAGCACTCATTCACCGATCAGTACGACGAGTTCGGAGGCATGTTCCGAGCCAGAAAGAATGAGACAGAGAATGATAGATTACGCGTGAAGCCCATAAGTGAATAGAAGGGTTATGATTCAGGCCAGGCTCAAACCGTGGGGACAGGACTTACCTCGCCGTTGGGCAGGTCAGTAGCAGCACCGTGACCCACCCCGATGCTCACTCTTCGCTTGGTACCACTGGCATCGGGAGTGCCGCTGGCGGTGCTGCTGGCCGGATACACGCAATCTCTGCGATTCTTTACACAGCCATCACAGGTGGTGCCGACGCCCTGGTTGTTGCATCTGACTTTGCTCTTACGACAATGGGAACATGCAATCTGGGATCTCATACGGACTGGCTCGCCGCTGCGCCGTCCTTCTGCACTCCCGTTGGACACGGGCAGCGGACGGGGCGTCGACAATGGAGAGGCCTGGGGCTGGATGTGGGCCGGAGAAGCGAGCCTCGGGGGCGGCAGTTGAGGGGCAGATGGATGCAAAGCAGGCAGCCGGTTCAGCGGTGGGAGGGTGATTGCGCTGTGCGAGGCCTCGGTGGGCGACGAGGCGCCAGCGGCGCCTGGGGCGGTTGGCGAAAGAATTTTGGCGGTGTTTTGGGGAGTCACGGCAGGATGGATGGCTGGTGGTAGATTGTGGGAGGATGAATACGGGCCACAGGCGTCGTCGGCAACGCCAGAAGAGACGAGAAGCCGAGTGCGGGCAAGGTGAGGCGGTGCCGGATGCGGAAGGCACTTGTGCCAGTGTGGCTCGGGCCTGGCAAACCGTGGTCCAGCGGTGCAGTGGTCCAGTCCCGGGCGGCGCGTGACGGAGGGCTGTTTGTATCTGTGTCCAAGAGGCAGAGGTTCGGCTTGCTCGTCGTCGATCGGGTACTCTGTCTTACATATAGCGAGGCCGAGGGGGCTGCCGACTTCCGTGCCCAGCAGAGGCCAGCTCCCAGCTCCCAGCTCGCGAGGACCGCGCCCTAGGACCGCGCCCTCCGCCCAAGCTAACGGGATGCAAGGGTCAACGGCCCATGTCTCCCGCCCCGAACAACAATCATACATATCACCTCATCGCCGCAGCCAGCCAGCCCGCTGCTCCATCCTGCCATCTCGCTGCTCCCTCACCACGGGGCCCGAGGATCGCTGCCCTTTGCCATGGCTGCTGCGCGAAGCGCGCCAGCCGTCGACTACTCTATGGCCCCACGCTGCTGGATAAAGCACTCTCCGGCTAGTGGGCGGACGGCCCGACAGCACCCCCATCTGGCGCTCCTCGGGCATCCGGCCGCATACTGCTGCGACGAGCGACGAGCGACCACAGTGGCACGGGGCAGCTCACCGGTCGGTCGTGTTGCTTTGAGCCTGAGTTCTCGCACTCGACCGATAGCGCCGTCTGCAGCAATCGCATGCAGCCCGTGCTACGTTGCGGCCTCGTCAACACAATCCCATGCAGGCTCCGTGCAAAGAGGAAACCCGTTGCAAAGCACCCACTATCGGCAAATGTCGCGCTGAGCTGTCGTTGCAGCCTCTTCAGCAGCTCAACCGCCCTTGGATCCAGCACGGCTTGGCTTGCCCGTCTCGCGACGACCGGTAGCCGTCTGCCGCGTCTGTGCAGCGACCGGGCTCTCCTTCACTCATCTCTTGCTGAAGCATGGCCGGTTGCCTTCTCGGTTCCTTGGCCGCGGCTCCTGTACCCGAGCTACCCAATGAAGAAGACATGCCAAGCCAGCCCAATTACAAGTGCAGCGACACCGCCATACCCACCGTGGCTTCGTCCCAACTGTGATGGAAAAAGCTCTTGTGGCTCATCCGGCCCTCGTGTTCCCCATCCGGTTGCTTCCGCCTGAGACTCCAATCGTCTGATGCTTCCCGATCCAATGGGCAGATTATCGGCGAACCAGGGCGACATGCCGATGGTGTAACTTCGGATGCCGATATGGCACGCCTGAGCATCTCCTCAGGCCCCTGCGACGACGCGAAGCCGCTTGTAGCAAGCTGAAAGGCAGCCGTGGGCCGTGGCCTAAGACATCTGACATCATCTCGGGGCGTGTTTCCACATCGTTATCCATGGGCGTTCGACAGCATGAAGCTGGAACTTGCCGCCATCTACTGCTCACGAGATTCTTGGACGCATTACAAGGAAGAAGCCACCGTTTTGGTCCGACCGGTGCTCTGCCAACAGTAGCCATTGAAATAGGGACCTGCTATCCAAACTCTTCCCAGCATGCTCACCTCCCGTCTTGTGCTCGATCGCCGAGTGGAAGTTCCAACCCCGGATCCTCTCTATCAGATCTCGCTTCGGGGTACCATTCGGCCCCGAAGCATCGCCAACAATCAGACTGACTAACCAAGCGGCCCCTTCTTGGACCCTCAGGACACCATCGTCGTGCATATATCCGCGGGATTGTCCTTGAACGTCATCTAGCCAGGCGGAAATGCACAAGAAACACTTTCGAACGCTGCAAGTCGAAGGATACTGGAGCAGTACTGCATATATGGAGGTAACGGACAGTTCACTTTGGATGATAAGCGCGACAGATCGCGAGCTGTTCGGATTGACACCTTTGGATCTTGCAGCAAAGAGACGGCGGCTGCAGCTCACACTGACGGCCGGCGGGCCTCCTGAAAAGTAGTTGGGGTAGCTATGATTGGAATTATCTAGCCATGACGTCTGTACGACAAAGCAGCTGTCGAGCGACCGTCTGCGTACAACAGCGTTTCAGGAAGCGTGATGCACGCGCAAGAAATGTCGGAGAGTGCGAATAAGCATTGCATTCGCCCAGAGCACGTCCCACGAGTGAGATGTGTGCTTCCCAGCCCGCTCGCGGGGTGCCGCAAGCCACCAGTAGTGAGACCAGACGGTCAACAAAGATGCGTAATTATAGAATGGCAAGCTTTCGCAGAGATGTGATGGAATCCGCGGAATTTCACGGGTGAGAGCCTCTTGCGAGGTTGAATGGACAGCTTTGAGAATGGAAGACGAGTGGCAGCAGGCGTGTTGACCCCTGGTCTGTGGTGTTTATGCTTGCCCAGCCTTCGCCCCGCTGTCGACACAAGCTGTCGTCTAGCGGGGTGAGGCAGCGACATCATAATCTCTGCAACGCACACTGACGCCAGCGCCCTCTGCACCCGCCGCTCTCCCCTTTGACGGCGACGCTTTCTGCCTGCACGCTCTTCCGCTGCCGGCCACCAGCGCTCGCGTGCTCCAGCGGTCTTCGGCAGGCGGCGAATCAAGGAGGGGCGCACAGCCACCGCCGCTCTTGCCCAAAAGTCGCTCGACTGTTTGGCCTGCCCTGGGCACACCGTCGACTCCTCTGCTCCCGCTGCCGTCATTGCCCCTCGTTGTCGGGCACCGCCTTTGGATTCTCTCTCCCGCCAGTATTCTTTCTTTCCGCCGCCAGAGCGAGCCCAGCCCACGCGCCGCACGACCCCCCGCCTGGTGTCGACATCATCATCACCAGTCACGCAGCCTGCGCACATCAGGCACACCACCACCCCTCGCCGCCAGCACTGGCGAAGAAACGGAACCCTCGCCTTCTTCGCCAGACACGCTGAACAGTCGCCAAGATGAATGTCGACGAGACGGTCGCTAATGTGCAGCGCAAGATTGACAGGGAAAAGGCCCTGATCAACGCGGCAAATGCCATGCGCCAGTCGACCAACAATCCCGCCGTGCTCTCGCGCCTCGACGGCCAGATCCGGGACGGGCGACGCAATATTGAGTACTTCGAGTCGAAGCTGCGCGAGCTCGACATGCAGCGCACTACCAACGACATGGACAGCATGAGTCTGCAGCCGGGCAACTCACGGAAAGCCGGCAATCCGCTCACGCCTCCCCCAAAAGACGGCTGGAATGGATACATGGGCGGAGACCAGGGCGGCTATGGCGATGCGCAGTACAGCAATCTCGGCGACGGACAGGGTCTCATGCCCCCGCGCGCTCCGTATGCCCCTCAAGGCCCCGGTTCACACCAGCCCAAGGCCCGGCCCAACTACAGCAAGCTCGGTAGGCTTCAAACCAAGTGCATCCTTGCCCGCCGCTGACAACCTGTTGCAGACCTGATCAAATATGATACCCCGCATCTCGGTCCCCGCATCCAGCTCATGCTGTCGCAGCTCGAGTTCAAGCTCAGCGTCGAGAAGCAATACAAGGACGGAATCGAGAAGATGGTCCGACTGTACCAAATGGAGGGAGACCGCAAGAGCAGACAAGATGCGGAGGCCAAGAGGATCGAGAGCAATCAGAAAATCCAGCTTCTGAAGCAGTCGCTCAAGCGATACGAAGACCTTCACGTTGACATTGATGGTGCTGATGATCGTGACGGTAAGGATTCCTGGTGTGTCCTTTTCCAGCGGGATGCTAATTGCTTTTAGACGACAGCCTCAGCGTCCCGAGCCAACGCAAGCCCCTCAGCGGCCATCTCTCCCTCCGAATCCATGCAGTCGCTGATGTAGACCACGCCGCAACGGGCCGCTTTAGTCGAGGACCGGAAACTTTCGTTAATATCAAAGTGGAGGATGCCATCAAGGGCCGCACGAAACCCACCAGAATAGATCGTTGGCAGGACGAATTGCACGAATTCGACATTGATAAGGCAAACGAGATTGAAATTACCGTTTACGATAAGACGAGCGACCACCCTCTCCCCATCGGCATGCTGTGGGTGCGCATATCCGATATAGCTGAAGAGATGCGCCGCAAAAAGATCGAATCTGAACTTCAGAACTCTGGGTGGGTCTCAGCTGATAAGATGGGTGGTAATCCTGGAGGACCGCAGCCCGATCTCCAATTTCAACCACCGCCAGGACAGAGCTATGCGGGCGCTGGCGGACCAGCCCCGGGTGGTATGAGACCAAGCGGGCCTGCCAATATGGGCGCCCCACAGCCACAGACGGGCCCACAGTTTATTGATGCCTGGTTCTCGCTCGAGCCCGTGGGCAGAATCCACTTGACTATGAGCTTTGGTACAGATTTCCCTTATCTGCTGAATTCCCGAATATTGACATGTTGTAGTCAAGCATACAAGGAACAAACAGCCGTTCGATGCCGGCCTTGGACGAAAGGGTGCCATCCGTCAACGAAAAGAGGAAGTTCACGAGCAATACGGTCACAAGTTTGTGCAGCAGCAGTTCTACAACATCATGCGTTGCGCGCTTTGCGGCGAATTCCTCAAGTATGCGGCAGGCATGCAGTGCTCAGACTGCAAATACACGTGCCACAAGAAATGCTATCCCAAGGTAGTCACCAAATGTATCACGCAATCGAACGCAGAAACCGATCCAGACGAAGCGAAGCTCAACCATCGCATTCCCCATCGCTTCGAAAACTTTTCGAACATGGGCGCAAATTGGTGTTGCCATTGCGGTTACATTCTACCTTTGGGTCGCAAACAAAGCAAAAAGTGCACAGGTAAGTCGCATTCACCTCGAGTATGACCTTGGAGCTGACCTGTTTCAGAATGTGGCCTTACCTGTCACGCTGGCTGCGTCCATTTTGTACCCGACTTCTGCGGCATGTCCATGGAGGTTGCTAATCAAATATTGATGGAGATCAAGAGGACCAAGAGGACACAGTCGGCCTCGGGTTCGACTATGACTACACGGGTCTTGAGAACACAACAAACGTCGAAACCCACACCTGCCGGGCCTCAACCTTCCTACCCTCTTCCGCCAGGGCAGGAGCAACAGCCACAGCCAGATAGATATTCTTACGGCAAGGAGCAACAACAGTACGGTGCACCTCCGCCTCGCCAACAATACCCTCCCTCCGCCTCATCCGTGGATGCAGCACGCGCGTCATACTCCACGTCGAGTTCCACACCCACACCTACGTCGCCAACATCGCAGCGGCCCCCTTCAGGACCACGTGCTCAGTCGAGCCAATCTCAGCAAACCGCAGCTACTGCAGCTGCAGCGGCAATGGGTAAGGGACCTGGGCCTAGTTACCAAAGAACGCAGTCCGACTATGCGTCTGGAGGTCCAAGGACGTCAGGTGGCTACGCACAGGATCAGCGCGTGCCGCAACAGCAGATCCATCAGCAGTATAACCCGGGAGACTATGCGAATATACCCAGTTACCCACCAACACATCAGCAGCAGCCTGCTTCGATGCCATACCAGCAGCAACCGCAGCCGAAGTCTTCCTATGCCATACCTCAGCCCCAACCACAGGCGCATACTCCAATTCAGTCACCACAACAACACCAACCGCAGCCACCTCCGCATCAGGTTGAGCCTAAGCAGCAGCAACAACAACCAGCACAGCAGCCTCAGCCAGCATCCGCCATGACTAAGGCACCTGAGCACAAGGTCACCCCACCTGCCAATACCCAAGGTACAGGTCGAAGAATCGGGCTCGACCACTTCAACTTCCTTGCTGTGCTGGGTAAAGGCAACTTTGGTAAGGTTATGTTAGCTGAGACGAAGAGCACAAAGCAGCTGTATGCCATCAAAGTCCTGAAGAAGGAGTTCATCATCGAGAACGACGAGGTGGAAAGCACGAGATCCGAGAAGAGGGTCTTTTTGATCGCCAATAAAGAACGACACCCGTTCTTGCTCAACCTGCACGCTTGCTTCCAGACCGAGACGCGTGTCTACTTCGTCATGGAGTACATTAGTGGTGGCGACTTGATGTTGCACATCCAAAGAGGCCAATTCGGCACTAAGCGGGCCCAGTAAGTCTGCAAACATCTCAAACTGTGACGAGGCTAACCCTGCACAGGTTTTACGCCGCCGAAGTCTGCCTAGCTTTGAAATATTTCCACGAGAACGGTGTCATTTACCGTGATCTGAAGTTGGACAACATTCTTTTGACGCTTGATGGCCACATCAAGATTGGAGATTATGGGTTGTGTAAGGAGGAGATGTGGTATGGGTCGACTACCAGCACCTTCTGCGGTACACCCGAGTTCATGGCACCAGAGGTATGTCCCCTCCCTCTCTCCTCTAATCAGCAACTGATAAGATTCAGATCCTACTTGATAAGAAGTATGGTAGAGCAGTCGACTGGTGGGCCTTCGGTGTCCTCATCTACCAAATGCTGCTCCAGCAATCACCCTTCCGCGGCGAAGATGAAGATGAAATTTACGATGCCATCCTCGCAGACGAGCCGCTCTATCCCATCCACATGCCGCGCGACTCGGTCTCTATCCTGCAGAAGCTACTTACTCGCGAGCCGGAACTACGCCTCGGGTCCGGGCCGACAGATGCACAAGAGATCATGAGCCATGCTTTCTTTAGAAACATTAACTGGGATGATGTGTATCACAAGAGAATCCCTGCGCCGTTCATTCCGCAGATCACCAGCGCGACCGATACGAGCAACTTTGACACCGAGTTTACCAGCGTCACCCCGGTGCTTACGCCTGTGCAGTCCGGTAAGTTCCATCGTAGCCGGAGGTCATGGGGATTGCTGCTGATGAAATGTAGTCCTGTCGCAAGCCATGCAAGAAGAATTCCGAGGCTTCTCCTACTCTGCCGATTTCGCTTGAGGTGCCTGCCGCGTTTCTTCCTTCGGATACCCCAAAGGCTTTCTGAGCATTCGTTTCTAACTACAACAACTTGACGGGGTGGACAATCTTGCGAGCATGAGAACGAGACAGATTGTCGGCGCCGAGGCGTTCAAAAATGCTCTCGTTACGATTGGATCTGCCTGCCTGGCTGGATTGGTTTTCTATTTCTGCGAGCCCCGTGCTCTACCTTCCCAATTTTTTTCCCCCGAAAACACACTTTGTAATTGCGATTTTGAGAGTTTGAGCGTGGGCTTCTGGGATAGAGCGTTGCTTATGCGAGGTGTGACTGTTGGATGGGACTTTTGGATCAGTGGGCGGCGAGAGTTGGGTGGGGTATGGACTAGAGAAAAGGTCCAGTATTGGTGTGGAAGACTGGGGGAGGCGGAAGGTTGGGGACCTGCTTGGACAGCCTGGCAATAGATGAAAGAAGCTTGCACACTTCATGTGTCTGATTCTGTGTTTGTTGCCATCTCATCTGGTCTCACGAAAGACGAGGGGGAGCATGCTAAATTCTGAGACTCATCTGGCACGGGATTTGCTCGGTATTGGTGTCGTGTCAGATACAAAAACCCTCTCCAACCCCCCCTCTTTCTTTCCACACATTCATCCGCTGCTTTAGAGGCGGTCTAAGAATGGCAGACAAAACGACCATGTAGCTGCTTCCTCCAGTTTGTCCCACCAAAAGAAAGTTTGGCCGAACATAACTGTCGTCGTTCTTCTGGCGAGTATTGAGTAAGAAAGCACGCATAAACAGGTTCGATGGAGGATTCTGTCTCCGGTAATTTCAAAAACGTACAGGTCACTTTATCATAGGAGTCGGTCTCTGCC